>PVKE010014124.1:0-35445 GCA_004027555.1 Craseonycteris thonglongyai | reverse complement strand
CAATGTCACCCCATTAAATTTAACAATAAAATATAATAATATTAAAAAAAAAAAAAAGAATTTGTGTTGAGTCTCATTCAAAGCTATCCTGGGTGTTAGGCTAGACATGCCTGCTATAAAGAAAAGCTCAGCAGATTATCATCAGACTTTTGAAAAAAAAAAAGAAAACTCTACAAGCAAGGAGGGAGTATAATCAAATACTCACCAATAAAGAGGCACAGAGTAGCAGAATGGATTAAAAAACAAAACTCAACATTATGCTGCTTCCAAGAGACACACATCAGCTACAAGGACAAATCTAGACTCCAAGTGAAAAGGTGGAAAACAATACTCCAAAATTAAATGGCATCCAGAGAAAAGCAGGTGTAGACATACTTATATCTGACAAAAAAGGACTTCAGGATAAAAAATGGTAATAGGAGCCAAATACAGACATTTCATAATAATAAAGGGTACAATACAGCAAGACGACATGACATGTATTAATATATATGCCCCCAATCAGAGTAACTACTCAGTACTGAAAGGTGAAACTGACAAAAACACAGGTATACTAGGGGACCTAAACACCCTATTACTGTAATAATCATGAACAGATCATCTAAACAGAAAACAAGTAAGTACCAGTTTTAAATGATACATTACAGTAACTACCATATACATAATTGACACTTCATCCTACAGCACAAGAAACAATTCTTTTCTAATGCACAGGGAACATTCTCAAGGACAGACCATATGCTGGGCCATAAAGCTAGCCTCAGCAAATTTAAGAAGATTGAAATCATACCAAGTGTATTCTGAGACCACAAAGCTTTGCAATTGGAGCTCAACTGCAAAAAGAAAGCAAGAAAAGCCACATATATGCAGAGATTAAACAACATGCGTGGTCCCACATCCACCTGTGTGGAATAAAACTATGTAACAACTAATGATGTACAACTATGGAGACTGCTCTGGACCCTCCCCACCTCTCTGTTTCTCATCTTCTCTTGAAAAATAAATCTTAAAAAAAATACATAGAAACAAATGAGAATGAAAACACATTGTATCAAAGTTATTGGGATGCAGCAAAAGCAATACTAAGAGGTTAATTTATATCTTTATTGGCCTATCTCAAGACACAAGAAAAATCTCAAATAAACTACCTAACATTGTATCTTATAGAACTAAAAAAAGAACAAATGAAACCCAAAGTCAGCAGAGGGAAGAAAATAAAAATTAGAGCAGAACTAAATGAAATAGTGGACAAAAAAGAAAAAGAAAAAAAAACCCATGCAAATTAACAGCTGGGTCTTTGAAAAAAATCAATAAAACTGACAAACCCCTGGCTCGGGTTTGTAAAGATAAAAAGATAAAACGAGAAAGGACACAAATAACCAAAATAAGAATGAAAGAGAAGAAAGTATAACTGATACCACAGAAATACAAAGGATCATATGAGAATACCAAATTTAGCAACCTCGAAAAAATGAACAAGTTTCTAGAAACACATAGCCTACCTAGACTGCCTCAAGAACTGGATAATTTAAATAGACCGCTCAACAGCAAAGAAATAAAAAAACAGTCATTCAAAACCTCCCTGAAAACAAGAGTCTAGTACCAAATAAGCAAATTCTACCAAATATTCAAAGAGGAATTAATATGTGTTCTCTTCAAACTCTTCTCCCAAATTGAAGAAAAGTCAATACTTCCCAACTCATCTTACAAGGCCAATCTTACTATGATATCAAAGCCTGGAAAGGATACCACACACACACAAAAACTATAGACCAGTGTGTGATGAACAGGTGTAAAAATCCTAAACAAAATACTAGCAAATAGAATACAACAATGCATTAAAAAGATTATATATCATGACCAGTGGGATTCATTCCAGGGGCACAAGGATGGTTCAACATAATGCAAATCGATCAATGTGATACACTACATATATAAAATAAAATATAAAAATCATGATGATATCACTTGATGCAAAAAAAGCATTTGACAAGATACAACATCGATTTTATGATCAAAACACTGAATAAAAAGGGTATAGAAGGAAAGTACCTCAACATAATGAAGGCTGTATGTGACAAACCCTCAGCTAATATCATAGTGAATGGTGGGAAAACGGAAAGATTTTCTCCTAAACTCAGGAACATGACAGGGATGTTGCTTTTCACCACTGTTATTCAACATAGTACAAGAAGTTCAAGCCAGAGCAATCAGACAAGAAAAATAAAATGTATCCAAACTGGTAGTCAAGAAGTGAGACTCACTTTTAGCAGAAGACGGGATTCTTTATACGGAAAACTATTAGAAACAATGAATGAATACAGTGAACCTGCAGAATACAAAACCAATTTACAAAAATCCACTGCATTCCTATCTACTCATAATGAAATTTAAGAAAAAGAAATGGAAAAAAAAAACACCAAAACACAACCTTTTCCAATCATAACAAAAAGAATAAAATACCTAAGAGTAAACTTAACAAAGGATGTAAAGGACCCATGCACTTAAAGGTACAAGACACTATTAAAAAAAACTGAAGACACAAAGAAATGGAAAAATATTCTGCATTCACGGATTGGAAGAATCAATGTAATTAAAATGACTATATTACCCAGAGCAATCTACAGATTCAATGTAATTCCCATCAAATCCCAAAGATATTATTTCAAGAAATAGATTTTAAAAAATACCATCAGATTTTTTTATGGAATCACAAAAGACCCAGAATAGCCAAAACAATCCTATGAAAAAGGAACAAGGCCTGAGGCATCATGTTGCCCAACTTCAGTTTATACTACACAAAGTGGCAATAATCAAAACAGTATGTTATTGGCAGAAAAACAGACACACTGACCAATGGAATTGAATTGGAAACCCAGAATCAACTCTGTATATGAACTGATAATTTTTGACAAAGGAACCAAAAACATACAATGGAGAAAAGAGAGCCTCTTCAATAAACGGTGCTGAGAAAATTGGAAAGCCACATGCAAAAGAATGAATCTGGACTGTGACCTGTCACCATACATCAAAAATAACTCAAAATGGACCAAAGACCGCCACATAAGATCTGAAACAATAAATTGCACAGAAAAAACATAGGCACTAAACTTATAGGCTTTGGGTTCAGGGAGGAATTTATGAATTTGACCTAAAGGGTAAGGGAAATAAAAGCAAATATAAATGAATGAGACTGTATCAAACTAAAAAGCTTCTGCACAGCAAAAGAAACCATTAATAAAATAGAGCAGCAACCAACTGAATGAGAGAAGATCCTTGTAAAGTTTAAACAATGCCTCTGATAAGGGACTAATGTCCAAAATATATAAAGAACTCCTATAACTCAACAACAAAAAAATCAAACACTCTATAATTAGAAAATGGGCAAAGGAACTGAACAGATACTTCTTCCAAGAAGACATCAAATGGCCAACAGATATATGAAAAAATGCTCAAATTTACTTGCTATTAGGGATATGGAAATCAAAACCACAATAAGATATTAGCTCACACCTGTTAGAATGGCTATCATCAACACAAATAACAAGTGCTGGAGAGGCTGTGGAGAAAAAGGAACCCTCATACACTGCTGGTGGGAATGTAAACTGGCACAGCCACTATGGAAAACAGTATGGAGTTTCCTCAAAAAATTAAGAATACAGTTACCAGCAATCCCTCCTCTGGGTATCTACCCCAAAAATCTGAAAACTTTTGTCCACAATGATGTATGTACCCCTATGCTCACCTCAGCATTGTTCATAGTGGCTAAGACATGGAAGGAACCAAAGTGTCCTTTGATAGACGACTGGATAAAGATGTAACACAGATACACAATGGAATATCACTCAGCCATAAAATGAAATTCTGCCATTTGTGGATCTTGAGATTATCATGTTAAGTGAAAAAGTTAAGAACCATATGTGGGATATAAAATTGAAAGCAACAAAGGAACTACACAAATGAAACAAAAACTCATGGACACTGACAGTAGTTTAGTGGCTACCAGAGGGTAGGAGAGGGGTGGTGGAGGAGGGAGGGGTAGTCAAATATATGGTGATGGAAAGGGAACTGAATCTGGGTGGTGAATACACATGCAATACATAGATGATGTACTTACTGAATTACACACTTGAAATCTTAAGTAATTTTACTAACCAAGTATCGCCCCAGTAAGTTTAATACAAATAAATAAATGACAAAACAATGGTACTTGAGAATTACAGTGTGATTATTTCTGATTCAGGCCATCTTTGGTTGGAAAAAGATAGACATTAGAGGTAATAACCCACCATTTCATGAAAACAAAAAGTCAATTTATAATAGTTATTTTTAATCTAACCATATATATTTTTTAGAACACAAGCACCCTCAGGCCAACCTTTTATCAAATATACAAGGGTTGTCTGGAAAAAATCCAGCCACAAATGCCTCTATTTTTCATATTGCATGGGTGGACATTCTCCGGACAGCCCTTCGTAGAGCAGTTTACATGAAAAAGCAAAACCTGCTGTATTTATCTACTACTCTAATCCCTATCTGATGAAATAACAGACTCACCACTTAACTAATTTCAGAAAAAGTTAAGGGGAAGCTGGTATGGCTCAGTGCGTTAAGCACTCATTTTGTAGCCCCGGGGACCGAGGATCGAATCCTGGTCGCGGCCCGAGTGGGCCCATATGCTGAACTGGGGAGTGCCCCCAGTTCAGTTCTCACCAGGGTGAGACCCAGGCCCAGTTCCTGCCCTGTGCAGCCCCGCCCACCTGTGGAATGAAACTATGTGGAAAAACCAATGATGTACAACTTTGGAGACTGCTCTGGGCCCTCCCCCTTCTCTCTGTCTCTGTGTCAAAAACAATAAAAATAAATCTTTAAAAAAAAGTTAAGTCTTTTACTTGGCTCTGCTGCCCATACAGCTAAATCAAGTTGTAACAACTGTGAAAACACCTTCATTATTAAAAATATATCTTCATAAAGTTGGTCTTTTCAGAATCACATGCATGCATGTACATATGTATATATGTATGTAAATACCGTTTCCCCGAAAATAAGACCTACTTCATGGAACAATAAGATACCGGTATCCCCTGAAAATAAGACCTAGCGCATCTTTGGGAGCATGCCTTAATATAAGACACTGTCTTATTTTGGGGGAAGCCGGGTATGTATGTATGCATGTGTATCAAACCGTTTAAAAAGGACCATTTAGTTTGGAAACAAATAACAAAATGTAATAATAATTTTTAAATAAGTTTTAAAAATTAAACAAAATTATAAAAAATTGTACACACTAGTCATCACTCTGAGCATTTAAGTGTAAGATTTAATAAGCACTTTTTACAAGTATTACTTATTCACAAAAGCCCTAAGGTAGTCATTGCCATTATTCCATTTCTTTATTTAAAACAATTTTTTTATTAAAAAATATAGCTTAACATACATTATCATCAGTTTCAGGTGTACATCATAGTTGTTCAACATTTTATATAAAGAAGTGATAAGTATATGGTAAGTACAAGCATCTGACCATGCTGTTACATTATATTACCTACAATGTACACATTACATCTCCATGACTTGTTTAGTACCTGAAAATTTGGACCAGTTATTGCCCTTCATTTTTCTCCCCTTTTTATATTGAGTATTATTTTATATTGATTTCAGATGTATGGCATAGTAATTGGAGATCTGTATAGTTTAAGAAGTAATCACCACCTAGTCTAGCAGTCACTTGGCATTCATTATACAAATTACTTTTTTTTTTTTAAAGGCAGTGTATTATGTTTTAAGATTTAGTTTTATTGTTTTTGACAGAGACAGAGAAAAGGGGGAGAGCTCAGAGCAGTCTCCATAGTTGTACATTAATTTTTGATATCGTTTTGTTCCTCAGGTGGGTGCGGGGCTGTGCAGGGCAGGAACTGGGCCTAGGGCTTCCTGCATGGGAAGCACACCCCAGTTCTGCATATGAGTTTGCATGGGTCAGGGCTGGGATTCGATACTTAAGACCCCAGGGCTGCAAGATGAGTGCTCAACCTGCTGAGCCATCCTGGCATCCCCCATATTACTTTATTATTAACTACATTTCCTATGCTTTACTTTACATCACCACGACTACTTTGTAACTCTCCATCTGTACTTCTTACTTTCTTCACCTTTTTCACCCTATCCAATACTCCTCTCCCATCTACCACCCCAAATCTAGTACCCACCCATCTGACACCATACATAATTCTTACAATATTATTGACTACATTCCTTACACTGTACCTTACATCCCTCTATTTTGTGAAAATTTGTACTTTTGATTTTTAAAGATTTATTTTATTGTTTGAGAGAAGGTGAGAGAGAGAGAGAGAGAGAGAGAGAGAGAAGGGGGAGGGCCCAGAGCAGTCTCCATCATTGCACATCATTAGTTGTGACATAGTTTTGAGTCCACACAGGTGGAAGTGGGGCCACATGGGGTGAGAACTGAACTGGGGGCCTCCTGCATGGGAGGTGAGAACCTTCGCTGCTGTGCCATCCCAGTGGTGACCAGCTGTGCTGCAGTTTAGCATATGGTTTTGCATGGTCAGAGCCCGGAAACTGCACACGGGGGGCCTCGTGATTGTAAGGCAAGTAAGTGTTCAACCACTGCACTATCCTGGCATTCCCCAATTTGAACCTCTTAATCCCTTGCCCCTTTTTCCTCATCTCCAAACCCTCTGCCATCTGGCAACAACCAAAATGTTTTCTGTATTTATGAGTTTGTTTACTTTGTTCTTTAGATTCCACATAAAAGCAAAATCATATTGCATCTTTCTCAGTCTGACATTCTCCACTCAGCACAATATCCTCTAGGTCCATGCATGCTGCTCAGATAGCAAGAACCCATTGCCTTCCATGGCTGAGAAATATTCCATTGTATATACAAGGTGGGGGGGGGGGACTCCCCCTTCAAAATGGAATGATCTTATGGAGGGCAGGTTCCTTGTAGTACAGGCTTTCCCTTCTAGGTGGGTTCTAGGAACCCACATCTGTGTACTAGCTAGTGTTGTTAAGAGGCTGCATTCAGCTTCAGTCAATTTTTTGTGGAGACTCTTTCAATGTGTTTGCCCATTTATCATGGGTGATTTACATGAACAACATGCAGCATGACAATGCACCTGCCCACACAGTGCTGAAGGTTCAGCAGTTTTTGACCCAAAATGGCATGAACCCCATACCCCACCCTCCCTATTCACCTGATCTCACCCAAGTGATTTTTTTGTTTGTTTCCCCGGATGAAAAAAGTCCTCAAAGGGAAACATTTTGCTGATGTGGAAGAGATGAAACAAAAAACAGCAGAAGCACTAAAAGGCATCAAAATCGACAAATTAAAGAAGCTGTTTTGAGTAGTGGGATAAAAAACGTCTTGATAGGTGTATCACAGCAAACAGAGTACTTTGAAGATGATGGCAGTTTAAACATGTAAGAATACACAATTTTTTATAAATTGTTTCTTGGTGGTGGTGGTGGGGGGGTTCCCTGTATGTACCAACTTGTCTTTATCCATTCTTCCATTAATGGACACCCAGGCTGCCCCCACATCTTGGCTATTGTAAATAATGCTGCAATGAACATATGTATGCACATTTCCCCTCAAAGTAGTGTTTTGGGATTCTTCGGCTAAATACACAGAAGTGGGCTTACTGGGTCCTTCTTTGTCTCTTATTACTATAACCTTTGTTTTAAAGTCTATTTGGGGGGAATGTTGGGATGGCTCAGTGGGTTGAGTGTTCGCTTTGCAGCCCCGGAGACCAGGGATGGAATCCCGGCTCTGACCCATGTGGACCCATATGCTGAACTGGGGAGTGCCCCCAGTTCAGTTCTTGCCGGGGCCTATGCAAGGAGGCTCCTGACCAGTTCCTGCCCTGCACAACCCCATGCACAGCTGTGGAGTGAAACTAAGTGGAAAACTAATGCTGTCAACTATGGAGACTGCTCTGGGCCCTCCCCCTTCTCTCTCTGTCTGTCTGTCAAAAACCAATAAAAATAAATCTTTAAAGTCTATTTTGTCTGGTATAAGTATTTCTACCCCAGCCTTTTTGTTTCCATTTTTATGAAATAATTTTTTTTTATCCCACTGAAATTATTGATAGCTATGTAGTTATTGTCATTTTATTATTCATATTTTAATCTTTTTTTCCCCGTCTTCAAGAAATCCTTCTAACATTCCTTGTAATACTGGTTTTGTGGCGATGAACTCCTTTACCTTTTTCTTGTCTGGGAAGCTCTTTATCTGGCCTTTGATATTAAATAATAGCCTTGCTGAATAATCTTGGTTGTAGGTCCTTCCTTGCTTTTTATCACTTTGAATATTTCCTGCCAATTCCTTCTGGCTTATAAAGTTTCTTTTGAGAAATCAGCTGACAATCTTATGAGAGCTCCTTTGTAGGTAAAAAAAACAAACAAAACCAACTGCTTTTCTCTTGTTGCTTTTAGGATTCTGTCTTTAACCTTTGCCATTTTAATTATGATGTGTCTTGGTGTGGGCCTGTTTGTGATTCTGTTTCTGGGCTTGTATGTTTATTTCCTTCACTAGGTTAGGAAAGTTTTCAGTCATTATTTCTTCAAATAGGTTCTCAATCCCTTGCTTTCTCTCTTCTCCCTGTATTCCTATGATGTGAATGTTGTTATGCTAGATGTTGTCCCAGATGTCTCTTAAATTATCCTAATTTTTTTGGATTCTCTCTTCCTTTTGATTAAGGTGTTTTCTGCTACCTTTATTTCCAAATCGCAGATTTGATCCTCTGCTTCATCTAGTCTGTGGTGATTCCTTCTAGAGTGTTCTTCATTTCAGTTATGGTATTCTTCACTTCTGACTGGTTCTCTTTTATGGTTTCTATGCCCTTTATGTTTGCTATCTCTGTTAAAATTCTTACTAAGTTCCTTGAGTATTCTTATAAGCGTTGGTTTGCACTCTATCAGGTAGGCTGTTTGCATCCATTTTGTTTAGTTTTCTGTCTGGAGTTTTCTTCTGTTCTTTCCTAAGTAAGTTCCCCGGGCAGCCTCATAAGCATTGTTTTGAACTTTGTATCTGGTAGGTTGCTTGCCTCCATTTCCTTTAGTTCTTTTTCTGGAGTTTCTTCCTATTGTTTCATTTGGGATGTATTTCTTTGTATCCTCATTTTCGATGCCTCTCTTGTTTTTTTTCTATGTAAAAAGGTAGGTCTGCTTTGTTTCCCAGTCTTGCCAGATGGCCTTATACAGTAAGTGTCCTGTGGGGCCCAATAGCATGGTCTCCCTGGTAATCTGAGCTGGGTTCTCTGGGATTGTCCCTTGTATGGGTTGTATATGTTCTCCTGTTATAGTTGAGTGCTGACTGTTGTTGGCATGTCAGTGGGTAGGAATGACCCTCAGGCTGACTGGCTCTGGGGTTTTGGCCACATCCAAGTTATGAGCTTCAGCGCAGGGGGGTTAGCCCCTGGAGCAGGGTTCCATCCAGCAGGCTCTGGTGCCTGCTGAGATTGCCCTTTGAATGTGCTACTTGTGGGGTTAACTGGGTGGTGCTCTGCTGTGGTCTGAAACCAAACTCCAAGTATATTGGTTCTAGGGCTCATTGGGAGGGACTCCGGTGCAGGCCCAGGTCAGCCACTGCCTATGACCAGCCACTGCTATACTTAAAGAGGTGCATGGGAGAGGCCACACTGTAAACGGAGGCATGCTGCCACCAGTATTGGATCTGGGGTAGCTCTGCAAGAGGCCTTCTGCCACCTGCCAGTTCCCATAAGGTTATGCTGCTGATAGCCTCCTGTGGAACAGAGGTAGGTATGGTAGGGTCTGAGTTAGTCACCAGGTGAAGCATGCAGAGCTCACCAGACCAATTCAGATTTGGCCAACAGAGGAAAGATGGAGCTTGCCTGCTGGCTGCATCAGAGGAGGACACCACACAGGAAAAAAATGTTGACTGTCCCTCCAGTCCTCACCTTGAAGTTACAAAATTAGTCTCTTGCTGTATGTCTCTGATGCCCTCCGAATCACTGTCCCTCTACTGGAGCCCAGAGTGAGTACCTGTTCAGGCCCTATAAGAGGATGTCTGGGTTTTCTGCAGCCTTCTGTCTCACACAGTCAAAATCTCTAGAGTGTTTTTCACAACCAGATGTTGTGTGTGTGTGGGGTCCTCTTCCTGGCACCAGTACTCTGGGCTAGGGAGCCTCGTGTGGAGCTGGTACTCCTCTGTGGCTAAGAAATCTCTCCTGGTTTTCTACAGTGGGTGTGAAACCAGCCTGTTTTGCATCCCTACCCCTCTGACCAGTCTCAATGTAGTCTCTTCTTTATATCCTTAGTCATAACACTTACGTTCAGCTAAACCTCAGATGGTTCTCCGGGTTGAATATTCTATAATTTAGTTGTAACTCTGATAGTTCATGGGATGAGGCAAGCACAGAGCTTATTATCTATTCCAACACCTTGGAACTTCTCTCTCCTAGTCCAGTTCTTTTTAAACTGACACAGACAGAAAAAGCAACTTGCTAAAGGTCATAGTTAGTACCGGTAGAGCTGAAATTTAAGCCCAGACTGTCCTGGGGTGTGCACTAAATCACTCTACTGTCACCCCACAGCATATGTATCCCAAAGCTGGGATTTCATTCTTAGGCTTATACTAAAACCTGAATATCTCTTTCATAACACTCAGTAAGCCAGTTTCCTTCTGTCCTGTAAGTATAAAATGACTTACCTTATAAACCTAAAGGAATGGGTTTACATTCATCCTTCCAATAATTCACAAATGTGGCAATGAAAGAAGCAGCGACCCCCATAATTAAAAGTGAAAGAGGGGGAAGCTGAGATGGCTCAGTGGGTTAAGTGCTCACTTTGCAGCCCTGGGGACCGCGGATTGAATCCTGGCCCCGACCCCGACCCGTGCGGTCTCATATGCTGAAATGGGGAGTGCCCCCAGTTCGGTTCTCACCAGGGTGAAGACCCCGGCCCAGTTCCTACCCTGTGCAGCCCCGTGCCCACCTGTGGAATGAAATTATGTGGAAAAACTGATGATGTACAACTATGGAGACTGTTCTGGGCCCTCCCCCTTCTCTCTGTCTTTGTCTCTGTATCTCTCTCTCTCTGTCAAAAACAATAAAAAAAAAATAAAAAGAAAGTGAAAAAGAAATATTCCAAAGATAGCAGGAACATAAAGACTTTAAAAAACATATTAAAGAGTATTGTCAAAAATAATTAAACACAGGGATGCCAGGATAGCTAAGCAGGTTAACTGCTTGCCTTGCAACTGTGAGGTCCAGGATCAAATCCTGGCCCCGGGCCATGCAAACCCATATGCTGAACTGAAGCACAACTGGTAACCGCTGGGATGGTAACAAAGATTCTTGCCCACCATGTGAAAGACCCCCCAGTGTGGTTCCCGCCCTGCACAGCTGCACTCCCACCCGTGTGGAATGAAACTGTGTCACAACTAATGATGTGCAACTATGAAGACTGCTCTGGACTCTCTCTCACCTTCTTTCAAACAATAAAATAAAAAATAATTAAACATAATAAAATCAGAAAGAAAAAATTCTCTGATTCAGACGTAAGCATTCTAACTGTTCTAGATCAAGGTGTCTAATCTTTTGGCTTTCTTGCGCCACATTAGGAAAATGAGAATTGTCTTGGGCCACACATAAAATATACCAACACTAACAATAGCTGATGAGCACAAAGAAAAAAAAAATAAATCGCAAAAATATCTCATGTTTTAAAAAAGTTTATGAATTTGTGTTGGGCTGCATTCAAAGCTGTCCTGGGCCGCATGCAGCTCGTGGGCCGCGGGTTGGACAAACTTGTTCTAGATGCTTTTCTTCATTAGTTCTCCCAAACTCTATCAAATTAAAGTTCACAATAGGGTCAAAGACAAGTTACCTGTTTCAGAAACGTGATACTTCCTATGTAAAATTATTACATCCTAGTATGAATATTCTATTTACCTCCTGAGGTGGGTTTGAGACATGCTATAAATTTCAGGACCTTTTCAGGACAAACAGCCCTGTGATCATGAACTGGAGGGCAGTCCTCAGGTCAAAGTTCCCTAAAAGTGTAGCCTATGGTCTATGGGTTCCAGAGCAAAGCTTCTAGGATGCTTCAGCTTGTTCTTTCTATGAAAGTCTTCTAGTTTTACAGAATGTTAATAGTAAGAAGATATAGAGGAAAAAATATAACAAGAAATGACATCCTTAATGCCTAAAGAGTGCTAGAGAAGAGTTTTCGGAGGTTATTTACCAATGATGTTTGTGAACCATCTTTGAAAAGCCACATCAAAGTTCTCTATGAAGTATAATGAAAATCTTACCAATTGGATCCGTAAACGGAGACACACAACACATGTCTGCAATTCATGCATAGAAATGGTTAGGCTGGCTAATTTTCAATTAAATAGTACTTACATTTAAAGCAGCTTCTCCACACTTTTCAATTGCTGCAAGACCCTGATTATGAATGTGCGTTTCCAGAAGTTTTTTCAATTCTCCTAGGCCATCCTGGATTCTAGATACAAGATTATACATGCGACCCAAATCTGAAAGAGGAAAGTCACCTTTATGTACTAAAATAAACTCTGCATATCTATTCCATTAATTATGTAATTATATTGAAATGAGAAATACCCCAAAATAAGATAACCATGCTTTTAGATCTTAATAATCAAAGTACTTAATTATTATACAATATTCTGTATTTAGTATATTTATATTTAGCTAAAGTTAACAATGACATTATACTACCATAAAAGTTTATTTTCCCCCCTTACTATTAGAATCCACTAACAACAGAAAAAAAAATCTTTTTATCAGGAAACATCTGATGCTTCCTTAAACCCAAAGATACTATTTTATGCCGGGCATATAATAGGCACTTACCTATTTATTTTAAAAAATGAATAAATTTAGAAGTACAAATATACATCTCAATATAAAAACAAGTCACAAAAGGACCCCCCAAATTTTCATTTATTATATGTATGGCACATGGTTAGTTTATGAGGGCCAAAGAAGAAAAAGCCCAAATTCAAATATCAATCTTCTATTGAGTTCCTGACATTTCCCAGTAAACTATGAGAAGGGTATAAAACAAAAACAAAGAAAATAATAAAAACAGGGGGTGCTGGGATTGGATCCTGGCCCCAGCCCATACAAACCCATATGCTGAACTGTGGTACGCAACTGGTAACTACCGCCAGATGGCGGTGAAGGTTCTTGCCTCCCATGATGGAGGCCCCCAGTTGGTAACACCCCGTGTGGCCCTACATCCACCTGTGTGGAATGAAACTACCGTATGTAAAAAACTAACGATATGCAACCATGGAGACTGCTCTGGGCCCTCCCGGTTTCTCTCTGTCCCTCTCACCTTCTCTCAATCAATAAAATAAACCTTAAAAAAAAATTAAAAAACAACATTAAAGAAAAAAATTAGGGGTAGGATCATTTAATACTAAAGTCATGGAACAAGCAATATTTCAAATTAAACTGAAAAGGTGCTCTTTTCCTAAAGCTATACCCACTCTCTAAATGTCTAAAATCAATATAGAACAAGGTAGACACTCATATATTAATCTTTAAAAATGGCTGATGTTGCTAATGCTGTTAACTACTGAGTCAATAATTTCAATTTCAAAATTGCAGATTGTAATAAATAACTACAGGTTGTGAGTCTTAGTGGCTCACCTTCTTTTTTTTTTTTTAAAGATTTTATTGTTTTTGACAGAGAGAGATAGAGAGCAGGGGGAGGGCTCAGAGCATTCTCCATAATTGTATATCATCAGTTTTTGACATGGTTTTGTATCACAAAGGTGGGTGGGGGCTGCGCAGGGTGGGAACCAGGCTGGGGGCCTCCCACATGGGAAGCACTTGCCAGTTCAACATATGGGTCCACATGGGCAGGGGCCAGGATTCAATTCTTGGTCCCTGGGGCTGCAAAGCAAGTTCTTAATTAAATGAGCCATCCTGGCTGCCCTGGCTCACCTTCATTTTTATCAGCATCCAGTAAGTTCTGAAATTCTGTGTGGAAAATTTCCAAATGTTTCTCGATAAGCACTTGCTCACACTTCCTCGCTAGCTCGTCTTGGGTGCTTTCGTGAAGATAGACTTGCACTCTTCGCTGCTCCTCAAGCAGACGGGCTTCTGCCTGGAGGAATTAATTCAAGTGAGTGGACTGAATTCATTTTTAAAGAACTGTTACATTAAAAATGACAAATTAAACTCACAAACCATCTCCAATACCATATGATTTAAGAAAAAAGGGG
Organism: Craseonycteris thonglongyai; assembly: GCA_004027555.1. Taxonomy (NCBI): domain Eukaryota; kingdom Metazoa; phylum Chordata; class Mammalia; order Chiroptera; family Craseonycteridae; genus Craseonycteris; species Craseonycteris thonglongyai. The sequence continues at coordinate 21,200 of PVKE010014124.1, read as the reverse complement.
AAGGGGCTATTTTATTTTAGGGTGAATGCCAACCATGTAAGTGGTCAATGGCATGTTCATTTTGTCTGTAATACATATTTTCCATTCAATTTGCTCTTTAAATAACTTTCTAAATTTATAATTATAATTTTTCTTTTTTTCAGATATGTGGTTTTTCAACTGTGGGGGTACTGTCACCTGTGGGGGTAGTACCTCTATTTGACACTCGGAGAAACCTATGGATCCTCTCCAATTTATAGAATACCAAGAACCATTAACTTTTGACTGAAAGCTACTTGAAGTCAAGAGTCACATAAATATAATCCCTGAAATGACCACATGGAAATAATTATTAGTAATTAGACTTTAAGAAGGCTTTTAAAGAAAAACATTATGGCAAATTTCACGCCAATCACTAAATATGTACCTCTGAAATCTACTAGATTACTTGTGCATCTCAATTTCTTATATTTCCCTTAAAGAAAGAAAACAAAGATATAATTTAACGGAGCAGCAAAATTAACAAGTCATATATTTTATAATAGATCACACCAGAAATATGTGTTGTGTAAGGTATCACCAAGGAATCACTAAATTATCACAGCAAAAGAAAAATTTCAACAATAGCCTGAAATTATTCAGGTGATCTGAAAAAAGCAACAAAAATTATACTTTGTTATAAAAATGCCAATACTCTCCAAAATAATTTTTAAATGTGGTATAATTTTAGAGACATCTGGGAAAATTCAACTGGAAGAATAAACATCCAACAGTTAAAAAAACATAAAATGAAAAAACAACTAGGCAGGACTGCAACTATAAAGAATTAATAACAATGGGATAATTGTTTAAACTATAGAACAGATGTTAGAATCTAATATATTCTAAATAAAGAGTTAAATGTGAATAATAAACTTGGAAAATATAAGCAGGTATCAAAAGGTCAACATCTTTAATATGTAATGATCTCTGAAAAAAATCAGTAAGTATATCCAAATTAAAACATGGGGAAGGAAGACATAATTTCCAAATGAAGAAATGTAAGAAATATAAAAAAACTTGTTAAGTTTCCAATAAATACTAACTAGTTAAATTACAACATATTTGGTTAATGGAATACTATTAATATTTTCCAGTAAAATAAAGTTAATGTAACAAATAATTAGTGGGAAAAAAAAACAGGTTACAAAAAAACCTATAGCATTATTCTAATTTGGTTTCATACATATACTAAGTAATAGTGTCCCAAGCTTATAGATTTATGTTATTTGTATTTTGCAAAAAGCCTACAGTTAACATATATTTTTTTCAGATTAACAAATTATTTGAAAAAATAAGAGATCTTTGTGTGCTTTTACTTTGAAGTTCTAAGTTAAGAACCTGCTGCTGGGAAGCTGGGATGGCTCAGCGGGTTGAGCACTCACTTTGCAGCCCTGGGCCCAGCCTAGGTGGACCCATATGCTGAGCTGGGGTGTGCCCCAGTTCAGCTCTTGCTGGGGCCTATGCGGGAGGCTCCTGGCCCAGTTCCTGCCCCACATCCACCTGTGGAGTGAAACTATATGGAAAACTGATGCTGTCAACTATAGAGACTGCTCTGGGCCCTCCCCCTTCTCTCTGTCAAAAAAACAAAAAAGATAAACCTTAAAAAAAAAAAGAACCTGCTGTTTCATGTCTAATGTTTCACTAAGCTTGACAGCTCTAGAGCCAAAGCTAATGAAACACACAGGACATGCACAGCCAAAAGCACCACATTTTCTGTTGTTTTAAGTTATATCTGTTTCCTAGAAGAAGAACATAATCACCTTGGGCAGCAAAAACTCATCTCAAAAACCTTGCTTTTTCCTGCAACAAACTTTTATCACTTCACAGACAAGGCTGATACATACGCTCACAGGCACTGGCTTTCCATCTCTTATACTACAAGTCTTACAGAGGCATTTTACACCCTTCCTACAGAGGAAAGGGAAGAGTAAACTAGTACATGAGTGATTACAAAAACATTAAAGGCCAGAGGTTCCCCATTAATCACTTATTTTATATATAGGTAAAGAAATCAGTTTCAAAATTATTTGTTGATTCAGTCAAGCTCTTGATGATCACTGTACTTGACACATTAGAACATCAAGATTAAATTAAAATGACTAAATAAAATTAAGTAATTAAAGATTGTCTCTACTAATTCCATTAGGATTATTTTGTAACAAAAACAAAATTAAAAAACAAGACAAAACAAACAAACACAAACAGCAGACCAAAAAAGTAAGCAAATTAATGAAGTAAGGTATATTTTATTTTTGAAGTTTTTTTTAATGATTTTAGAAACCTAGACTAGCCATACAAATTTTTCGTATTTTAGATTAGTCTCCATTACACGAGACAGTTAAAATATGTTAAAACACTGATGTTGCTTAGGGCTGTTCATTCCTCGAAGCCATCCTTAGAGAGAGATGCCAAAGATTCTTAAATGTTTCCACTCAAATATTAACACAGAAAAGAGAATACAGACCCCTAGGGATCTAGCCCAAGTTGGCTGCTGAAAGCAGAATATGTATTTCTTGATGTTCACGCTTTATCTCAATATTGTTCATCAATTTTGTATTCTATTTCCTGACAGAACATTTTAATATGAACATAATTTCTCCTTAAGAAGTGAATAAAATGTACAACCTTTTATCCTGTGGTTTTGAATACTCTCAGACATGTACTGGAAGTTCTGAAAAGATATATGTGTAATACCAAACATGTATCTTTACCAAGCACCAAATATATTAATAACATATATACATATAATATGAGGGCTGTCCGGAAAGTATCTAGCCATGTAATATGAAAAATAGAGGCATTTATAGCTGGAGTTGTTTCTGGACAGCCCTCATACGCATTTGTAATAACTTATTACTCCCATTTTACAGATAAGGAATCTGAGTAACAAAAGGTTAGGGTCAACCTCCTAGTAAATAGTGGCGTGGGAAATTTGCAGTGTAGTTCGAGATGCAAGGCTATTATATGCAGGTAAGAGCATAATTGTTCACATGGTTAATTCCAACTTTATGCTTATAAATTCTCTGCCTAAAGACTTCTAGAATGTGACAGAAATCATGTTTAGTAAGATCCAACTGGATTTGGACCAAACCATGAACTCTTCTAGAAAGGAATCCCCTCTAAGAAAACCAGGATGTAGGAAGCATGCTGCTCCCTGAAGGTAGGGCTCATGCTGGGTTGAAACATCCAGGCCATCAAAAATCTTTGCTCTTCAAGTTGCTGTTGGTTCCGTGCTTGATTTTAAAAACAGAATGTCCTGCTTTGGGAGTGCTTCTGTTGCTCTGAACTAAAAAGCTGGTTTCTATTACAGCAGAGTACTACTTGCCTCCTCAGTGTGTAGAACTGATAGCATCACAGTTCACTACAAAGTCCCTAAAAAGAATACCGTAGGTTTGAACCACAACCATGGATGTGTAGCTTGATAAATAAAAGGCTCCACTTTGAAAACTTTTAAAAGACTCACAATGTATAGTAAAAGATGTGTTTATGAAAACTACACTGCCAAACTAAAATAACAGGCAATGCTAACATTTAAAACAGGTTATGTTCATTTGTCGGGCAGCTGTCTGAAACTCAGAGGTTAGAATACAGGTTGGCATACAAAAGCTAATATAACCCATAAATATATAGAAAGCACTATGACTACCTCAAGTATAATACTTTGGAAGAGTTCCACTTTTGTTATGTTTTAAGATACCAGAAATTTGTTCGTCAAGGACGTTCAATTTCAAACTTCTAAGGCTCACTTATAATTGTTATCTCTCCAGGAAAATACAGTTAGAATATCATAAACAAATTGTATAGGACTTCACATGATTTGAGAGGAGAGCTGCTGATTTTATTAAGTTGACTTATTTTCTATCCTGGCATATGGAAAAGGTGATTTTGCAGCTCATTTGCTCTCCAAATGAATAGAGCATAAAGGACAAAGCAGGTATCAAGACATAGTTAGTCCCAGACTCCCTGGAAATCTCCTTGAACATCTCAGTCAGCATAGCCTATGGGCCAAATCCTGCCTGCAAGTAAAATTTACTGGAACTTGGCCACACTTGCTTTTAGATGTTACCATGGCTGCATTCACACCACAATGGCAGAGAACTTAACAGCTGTAATGGTGACCTACAGCACTAAAAGTCTAAAACGTATGGCCTTACACAAAGTTTGCTGACTCATGACCTAGGTCATTCCTCAGAGCTAAGTCTAGGGTACCTGTATTCCCTAGAGAGAGAACAAGAACAATTGAACTAGAACTTCATTTAACATCACTTAGCATACAAAAAGATTTATGACCCAGGGACCCACTCTGGATCTTCTATTAGGATTTAGATCCTGTCCAGAAGTATCTCTCTTCTAACACAAACTGGAAGGCTATGTTACATACTGTTAAGGAGGTATTTCAGAAGCAAAAAAGAAAGCCCGAGGTTTGCAAATCTGAGATTATTTGTTAAGAAACTTATTTTCTCCTTGACATGGTGAGACTGGCTCCCACTGGAAGTAGACACACATTCTAGGAGACAGAGTTCAAAACACAAGAGTCATACTGCCATTATGGCTACATCCTTAGAACAGTTAAATGAGAACACTGAGTCATGATTATCAAATTGATTTATAACAGCTCCTTGGTTATTTAGAAGAACTTGCCTCTGGTACAGACGCTAGACAGTAACACTGCCCAAGAAATGACTTCTGGAGAAAGCTGCGTATGTTCAAGAGAATAACTTTGAACTGAAGTCCACTTTAAGTACCGTATTTAAGCTTACCTTTTTCATATATTCAGTAACTGGGTTCTGCTGCAAGAATTCAGTACTCTCTCTGGTATAAAATCTCTCTGTGTCAGCCAAAAACTGAGACTCAAAGGATTCTTTATACACTGTTAACGTAGGACCCTTAGCAAATGCATCATCTTCATTCAGGCCCAATTCCACTAGAAAGAAATATGAACTATATTTCAATTACCCTATTTTTTTTTTGTTGTATTTTACAGAATGTATTTAGGGGTAGCATTTGGTTTAAGATATGCTTAATAGCTAAATGTGAAATGGCAGGGCCTAAGGTTAAGTCTGTTATTCACTAGTATTAAAGTATACTATTTCCATAAAATAAAAAGAAAAAAATCTAAGTAAGACATACAAAATCAAATAATTCTGACCCATAGCCTGGCATGCTTACAAGTTATCATGAAGTTTATTTAGAATACTTTCATATTTCTTAAAAGTGTAAAAAGAAGAAAAGTGACTAATTTTATACCTTTAAAGAACTACAATGCAAGTTTTCAAAATATTGTTTTCCTTTATTGGTTTCTCAAACTAAATTTCTGGTTATAATTCAGCTATTAATGTCAATATCATATTATGGGTCCAGTAATTCAGTATGAGACCAGAAAAAAAAATAATTCAAATGTCTATTCCATCAAAATTTAGGTACAAGGATCAAACAATTTTATGATATGTAATTTCAAATAGAATCACACTGACTTAAAGAGAATTATGAGAATATTTGTAAATGCTACCAATATTCTTGGCAGTACTAATACATTTAAAAATAAATCTGTTGGGATAGTTATAATTGACATGTGATATGAGAACTCTGAATAAAGTAAAGAAAATGTTTACCGTAAGACTGTACAACTCCACTAATTAGTCTTGTATTGATGGTTTCACCATTTCTTTCCTTTTCGATCAGTTTTAAAACAGCATTTGTTACCTTTAGAAAGGATGAAGAAAAAAGATATGTATATTACAGGCCACAGTATGTATTACATTACTACATACCTCTTAAATATTTAAAGCCATTAAATAATGTAAGAGGAGAGATCCTCTTGAGACATGCCAAAGGAGTGAGGAAGACAATGGCTACATTATAGAATCTGTAAGGGATTTTAAAAGGAAAGCCACCACACACTCACACAAGTAGGTACCTGTTTATTCAACGGCCTGAACAGACAATCTCTCCAAGTCACCAATGCAAGCTGAATAAAAAGAAAGAAGAAAAGTATAAAATGTCTATAATTTTATTATGTTTTACTAAGACTTAAGTCATAGGGAATAGCTTGAATCCCAGATTACATTTATCACTATTTGTAGATTATAACTTGGTAAAAAAAAAAAATCTATCATCATGATGAAATCAGAGAGCTACTGTCTTAACAACTTCAAGGAATATCAAAGTACAGATGTTTATCAGCTCATTTTAATAACTGAAATAAAAAGAAAATTAGGATTTAAGTAAAACAATAGATATCAGCTTAAGGGACAACACTGGATTCAATCTATAAAATTGTTTCCTGGGCCAAATTAATTTTTGACTTTACACATTTAATGAAGATAATTCCATTTATCATCACAGTTTTCTAATATATTACACTCTCCATTAACCAGAACTTTTGCTGGTTGCTTGAGTTCCAGTTAAAGGAGAGTCCAACTACATTTATCTAGCATCTATCAATCCCCAGGGGTGTCAGTTCACTGAGAGTCTACTATATGCAGTAAAATTAATAATAGTATAAAAATCCAATAAAGTCTGTATTCTTTGGTGATTTGTTTCATGGACTTATACAAGTGTAAAGGGCACCCATCAAACTACATGTTAAATAAATGCAGCTTATTGCAGTATACATAACTTAACTCAAATTTCCCATTTTGTACTCCTGCGGGGATATGAATATGATGCATTCTAAAAAGTCTTTTAAGCTTCCACAGAGGTTATGTCAAAAAGTAACTATAAAAATGCCCCCCCCAAAAGATAAATGTTATAATATGTGCATGACTTTTAAACTGTTTGTTGAGAGAGGTATTTAGTTAAAATAAAATTCAAATTTATAACAATTTAACGCTCAAATACAAACTGCTGAGAAACGCACTCAAACATAAATGCTATCAGTTTTATTTTTCCCAAAAGTAAACTTAACAATGGGTTTATGTAAGATACAAATTTTTGAAAGAATTATATGTGAATTTTATTTATTATACACTGAAATTTCAATGAGGATATTTCTACCCCAAATGAGAAAAAGAGCATGAAAATGATATTTAAGAGAAAAGTGTATTTAATAAAGCATGAACAACACAGATTCTAGTTGACCTCTTTAATGCAGGAGGGAGGCAGTAGGGAATGCTGTGGCCATGAACTTCTATTAACGACATAATACACCTTTTAAAATAACTTTTTCCAAACATTTTTTTTTCTAAATTAAACAGCCTCAGATGGTTCTGACTCTGGGTAATTTGTTGCTTTGGAGGAAGAAAGGAGGAAGAGCCAGGCAAGATAATCAAGCAGGGCCGTGGGTTAACTAGAGGAAGCTCAGAGGAAAGGATATAGGGGGAAATTTTTGTTGAATCACTTTAATGAGTATAGCAATAATGAAATTGCTTATGTCCTCTGGTTAATCTGAAAGGAAAGCAACAACTTATAATTAAAAAGAAAATTCTTAGGAAAAGTATAACTTCCTATTTCATGACAAAGCATCTCCATCTTCTGGAGATTCTGGAAAATACAATGAGAGATTATTGTGCAAGTACAGTTCACTGTGTCAACTGATACTTGAACTTTAAATGAATTAAACAGGTTCACTGGAAAATCATATAGAGAAAATACCATTTCTAGTAGGGGTAGTATTAATAATTGGCCATTTTTGTTAAACATTTATGGCTGTATATTATATTTCCAAACAGTTAGGTCAGCTCTTAAAGATGTAGAAAGTATGTATTTTGAAAGTTGATTAAAGAATAAAAAGCAGCTGAATTTTAAAAACCATACTCTATAAAACAGGGCAAGGCAAGGCGTCAACTGTGATCCCCTGGTGGACTGTCACGCAATTTTGGGGTGATCACCTGAATTAGGAAAAAAAGTATCGTAGCACATGCCACATTCCACCAGGGCCTATAGGCTAGGCAGCTTTATGTAAAAGAAACAAATTTTTCACACACACGTGTACAGCTGCTAGAGGTGAGAATCGGCGGTTCACAATCAAGGCTCCTGTAGTACTTGAGCAAGTGAAAATAAACAGCTAGTGGACCGTGATACTTGAAGAGAATAAAAAATGGCTCTGGCCCTGAAAAAGTCTGCCCAGGCCTGCTATAACATATGCTTGCACTTTTCATATTTTCTTTAACTGTTACTGAATATAGTATAGAAAAGTTAAGAAACCTGGAATGATTTAGAGGACTTCGATGTTTTTAGAGGCTATATTCATCTATGGCATTTTAGGTCAGGCAGGATTCTAAGAGGAAATCCACCCAAATCATGCTGATTCCTACAACTGTCAGTCCTCAAAAAGCATTTGTAAGTATAAAAGAAAAGAGAAAGTACAAAAAGCTCAAATCAAAACTAGAAAGTTTTGTTAAAATCACAGAACTATATAACAAGTAGCATTATGAAGCAGTAACAGTTTGGTATAGAAATTGAGCTGTATGTACAAAGCATAAAAATGTGTTATGTGTCTGTGACACATTATGTTTTTCTTTTAATTAGTGTAAAGCAACAAAGAATTGCTATTGTAACAACATTCTTGGGTATATAAATTTTAGATAATCTCATTATGTAGAACTTGACATTTAACACCACTGGTTCAGAAAGTCTGTGGTGGACAGCCCATCACCAGCAGGTGTTAAACCAGCTGCTCAGTCCTCCCTTACTTGCTTTACAACATGCTCTCAAGCCTGACTGCATCAGAGGGTTTGCTAACACAAGTTCCTGGGCCCCACCTCCAGAACTTCTAATTAAGTAAGTTTAGGCTGAGGCCCAGTAATTTGCATTTCTAACAAGTTCCCGCATGGAGATGAGCTGCAGGTTTGGGGACCACACTTTGAAACCAGTGGACATAGAAAAAGCTCCCTGACTGAAGAAACATATTAATAAAGGTGATTTAACAATTCAATTTTGCCTTTCCAAATCTATTTTCATACAGTCTATATAAAACCCCTCAATTTTAGATGCTGTAACTATCATTACTTATACCATATTACTTTGTAAAGTAAGAGGAGAAAGTAGAATTTCACGTAACAGTTCTCCTTGAGGTAGTTCCCCAGACCACACAAGACCATGAGGGGTGATCACTGAGGCCTGAGTCTCAGGTAAGGGACTGGACTGGCAGGACACTGCCAGGACTCAGGGCTTTCAGTGCTGCTAAAACGGACAGTTCCAGGTGAAACCCAATGGTTGGTTGGTCAAATAATCAAGAAAGAAACTTTTAATAAGAAGTGTGCAGGTTATATTTTAGAACTCTGATTTTCTCACTCCTCTCCTTTCTTGCCATAAACTATTCAAGAGTCATGTAATGATAAATTAAAAAGGGAAATTAGCCTACTAATCTGAAAATAGCCTAATATTTACCTAGATCCCTTATCTGAAAAGATAATGCAACACTAAGAAAACACACATTTGAAAGATATTTTAAGAGATCTTACAGAATAGATTTCATAGATTCCTTTCCGTCCTTCATCACATTCACGACGAACCCAATGTCTATTGAGGTAGGCACATATTCCATTCAGCACTTTGCTTGAAAATCGGTAATCTTCCCACTGTTGAGTGTAGAACTTCAGTACACTCTCATCCATCAAATCTTCTCCATCCTAAAAACAACATACCGAAGCTTTAAAATAACTAGTTTGTCACCTGATAAAGTTAACTAAAACAAATCTACTCAATTAAAACACATTAATGTATGTGGTTTTAGGTGGATTATTTAAGTTATTGTGTATTCAAAAATGTCTTATGAATATAAATTCTCACAGGAATATAACTTGTGAGAATTAGACTAAAGAGAATTTTAATAAAATGATTTCATCTCAAATTGGAACTTTTCCCATGGTATTAAATATGCTCAGACGCCCATAAAAAGAACACAGAACTTTTAGAGTAACAGGGCAATTCCTTTTTGTTAACAAATACAAAATTTACCTCAAAATCACCCCTTTGATATTTTCTCTCTGATAAAAATTAACATGTCCTATTAACAATTTTAGACCATGGAGCCAATACCATTTATTTTTTTAAATTCATCTTCCTCCTGCATTAGATTTACTGAAAAATTAAAAATATTTAGATGTAATGTAGAATTGTATACCTGGCACCTATGTAATTTTTACCAACCAATGTCACCCCATTAAATTTAATAATTAATAAAAAAAAAATTAAAAAATTTAAAGCTTTTTGTGGTTACCTGTTACATTTTTCTAAAAATAAAGTTAAGTAGAATGGTACAATATTTATTCTTTAACAAGACCTCATAAAGAAAATGTGCATTCCTCAACTTAAACCACAAATTTTTATTTGAAGGAAACTAACTTGAAAGTTTTCTTAGGTATTAATGACCTCTACAGAGTAAGTGTTACTCTTAAAAACTGAACATTACACATTGCAATATCACTGAAATACACTGTAGTAGGAAAGCATTAAGGTAGAAGGAGCGAGCAACTCCCTGAACTACTTGTAAGGGGCAGGGCAAGCCTGGTAACTTCTCTCAGTGTCTTCACTGTAAACAGTTCCATAAATGTATGATCCACAGTAATCCTACAAGCCATATGAAAATCTGATCATATCATGATACAACCAAATTTTGTTCATTTAAACTGAAATAGTAAGAAATGAACTAAAGGGGATGCTGGGATGGCTCAGTGGGTTGAGCGCTTGTCTTGCAGCCCTGGGGTCCAAGGATCAAATCCTAGCCCCGCACTGTGCAGATATATATGCTGAACTGGGGTGTGCCCTCAGTTCGGTTCGCAGTGGGGTGAGCCTCCTATGTGGGAGGCCCCCAGCCGGTTTCTGCCCTGCATAGCCTTGTCCCCACCTGTGGAATGAGACTATGTCAAAAACTAATGATGTGCAACTGTGGAGACTGCTCTGGGCCCTCCCCATTCTCTCTTTATGTCAAAAACAATGAGAGCAAATCTTAAAAAGAAAAAGAAAAAATGAACTATGAAATGTAAATCTAAGCTATTCTGGAGTACATTTATCTGACCTTTTTTAAAATGCAAAAATCTCACTGATAGTGAGGCTATCAATACTTTTATACAACACAATATATGGTTCCTTACTTTAACACTAAGGAATACTTCTTGTTCCCGTGTTCATTTCACAAAGTGTTGTGAGTAAAAGTAAGAAAAACAGGGAAGCTGGGATGGCTTAGTGAGTTAAGCGCTCACTTTACAGCCCCAAGGACCGAGGATCAAGTGCCAGCCCTGGCCCGTGTGGACTCATATGCTGAGCTGGGGAGTGCCCCCAGTTTGGTTCTCACAGGGGTAAGACCATGGCCCAGTTCCTGCCCTGTTGCAGCCCTGTGCCCACCTGTGGAAAAAAACTATGTGGAAAAATGATGATGTACAACTATGGAGACTGTCCTGGGCCCTCCCCCTCCTCACTGTCTCTGTCTCTGTATCTCCCTCTTTGTCAAAAACAATAAAAGTAAAAAATAAAAAAATTTTTTAACAAAAAAGTAAGAAAAACACAGTGGCTCTGGCAACACATCAGAAACACTGTTTAGGGAATGTGAAAAGGTTACTATCTTAGTTATAATCTGTGATCAATCTACTACAGTCTGTTAGAATGATGTTTAAGTTTCCAACTGGCTTGTAAAATATATTAAACAATTTTGGAGCATGCTGAAAATTTTGCCTGTTATCTGTATAAATCAAAAATCCTTTTTTAAAAAAATATTTTCTTGTTTCTGACAGAAACAGAGAGACAGAGACAGAGAGAAGCGGGAGGACCAAGAATGGTCTCCATAGTTGTACGTCATCAGTTTTTGACATGGTTTTGTTTCACACAGGTGAGTGGGGGCCGAACAGGGCAGGAACTGGGCTGAGGGCCTCCTGCATGGGAGGCAGAGCCTCTTGAGCCAGGGGCTGAACAGGGACGGGAATCAAACTAGGGGCCTCCCGCATGGGAAGCACACCCCAGTTCAGCATATGGGTTCGCATAGGGCAGGGCCAGGACTCGATCCTCGGTCCCCGGGGCTGCAAAGTGAGAGCTTAACCTGCTGAGCCATCTGGCTTGCCCCCAAAATCTTTAAAATATAGACACAGAATGCATATTTCTCAGGGTAGAGTAGACATCTTCATGTACTCTATAAAATAAGTGTATGTATGTGTGGCCACAGGTGAACGAGCCACTTGCCCATCCCGTGGCTGGATAAAAGGTATCACACCATCTTTGATACAAAAAATGGAGACTGAGAAGAAAAAGGCGGAAGATGAAGGGAAAAAACTCCATTTTGTTCAAGTGAATGGCTCAGAGCAGGAGGAACCCACACTTGAAGGCAATCAGTATTCTAGTGAAAACCATCCAACTCAGCAGCACAATTTCACTGTAGTTCTGCAATATACTATATGACCATGTGTAAAAGGCAAGATCACATTGGAAAAAGGTGGTTACCAATGGCTGGATAACCTTATAGTCACTGATACATTTAGATTCAGAACAGTACAGTGAGTTCAAAGTACAATATAGGTAATATGAATTCAGTTTTATGAGAATGTTTTAAATGAAAGAAATTCATCAATTTTTTAACAACCAAATCACAAAATAGTTTGTAACTTGAGTAAAGTATATGACTATGGTATAAGGTTATCAAAAACCATTAATTTAACAAATTAAAAATCAGAATATGGCTTATGAAGGTTTCATCTTCATAATAGGTAGAAGACTAAGCCACAGCAACACATCTTAATGCTCATGTCAATGAAAACAATGAGTAACAGTGAAAATTAGCATTGAAGTTAGAATCACTTCACTCTTTAAAAACATTCTATTATAAATGTTCACTATAAATGTAGAACATCTTACCTTCAGAAGATTTGTCAAGTAATTCTTCAAAAATTCTTTAAGTCGTTTGTATAATTCCAAGCCAACAAACTGAGCTCCCCCAGGCGTCTGCCCTTTTTTTGATTTAGGAGGGACACCAGCCCCTCGCGCTTGGTTTGACTGGTGAACACTTGTGCAGTAGTTATAAACGTGACTTGGAGAAAAGTTAAGGAAATCAACTTGCATCAGTGATGTGAGCAGTGATTAATACAAACATTTTCTTCAGGAAGGTTGCCAAGAAAATATTGGACCTTTCAGATCATCTAATGTGATTTTCTTGTGGAAAATTTACCTAAGAGTGTATGAGAAAGTATGAAGAGAAATAGCAATAGGTACAAAGGAAAGGTCACAAAAGTTATTACCTACACTTCAGTAAAAACAAAAAGTTAATAATAACCAGTCTATTATGATGCACTGCTACATACCCAAAAGCATACATTATAAATATCAAAATAACCAAAACTTTAAAAATCATTTATAAGTGGATTGAAACAAAGCTACATTTTGAGAATGCAGGACAAGCAGAAGAAATGGCAGTGCAAGAGACCAGTCTTCTAACTATGGTAGGAAAGTCACAGATGTCTAAAACTGATGAACAACAAAGGAGCAGTACACATGCACTACTGAGAATTATGGAGACGTGAAAAAACAAAACAAAACAAAACAAAAAACAGAAGTAAGAGCTAAAGTCTAAAACAACTGCCTCTGGGGAGAGGGCAGTAACAAGGCGGGAAATGAGGACAGATGAGGTAGAAAGCCACTTGACTTTGTTATAACCTTTGATACTATTTCTGTGTATCTACATGTATTTTACTTGGATAAAATTAATAGAAAGACACTGATACTGATTCAGCCAGAAAGAATAATCAATAAAATAGATTATTCTGGTATGTTTTATGATCTTACTATATAAAGATATTTTAAGTCAGTGGGTAAAGATAGATTATTCAATAAATGACATGGCAAGAGACAATTCAAAAAATAATCCATATTCTGAAATATATTACAAATAGATTAAGAATTAAAATATATAAACTGAAACCATAAAACAAAAAAAACACACAAGGACAGTTTCCTAATATCAGGTTGGAGAAAGCCTTTCTAAACAAAGTCATATGTTAAGGTAATTTAAGATACAAAAAAAACTAATCTCTATAAAAACATGGGCAAAGTATTCCAACAGAAAATTCAAAAGCTAAAAGAAATGTGTATCACTGGTCAAAATTCCCCCAAAATCCTCAACCTTAGTAGTAATCAAAGAACTGTGACTTAAAATAATGAATCATTTTATTAAATGTTTCAAATACAGATATACACTACGAACTCTCATAAGCTCATGACCCAGTCTGGACAAATCTTACTATGAGGGGTGGTCAAGAAATTTGCAGAATGGGGCATAATCAGAGAGGTGGAAGTAGTAGTGCACACAGGATGATTGCGTGACTTAGTATATGTGACAAATTTCAGCCCACTTGTGTCGATGTTCTATCAGATATCGCCAAAGCAGCATGTCAAACATGTAGAATACCCCAAGAATGGATAAAACTAAATTTTGTGCTGTCATTAATTTCCTCACAAAACAAAGGAAAACACCTCAAACTACCGGGGGTGCCAAAAAATGTATACACATTTAAGAGATGTTATCTATGTATTACTTTTTGAAGTTGAATTGAATTATGGTAGCAATGTATATATAGTATGACGTTTGCTCAAAAGATGGTGTCAATCAAATGAATGTTAGTGTCACCATGCGACAGGCAGGACAGTCAAAGAAAATGGTGAAGCATTGTTGTCTTTCGAGGAGCACAAGACAATTTTGAAGTGGTATTTGAAATTCGAGAATGTTGTGAAGTACAACAATGGATGCATGAGGTATGCAATAGAACCTCCAACATGCAAGCTCAGCGATACAAGTGTGCACTTTGGTCAACATTGCTCAAGCAGTAGTTCTCAGTAATCAAAATTGTCTGGACGTTGATGGCAATCACTTTGTGCATCTCTTGTAATTGCAGAGGTCAAATGTGACTTGTATTCATCTTTTGTTATAGGTATACGAGGTCTGACAATTAAGTTTGGGAACTCTTCCTAGAAAAAGTGCTACCGGTACATACCTCATTGCTGAATATCACTATGATCACCTTCGAAGAAGCACTCCCCTTTGGAAGCTATGCACTGACACCAGTGCCTAGTCCACCTTTCAAAGCAATTTTGGAACTCTTTGTGGAACGGTCATCAGAGTCACTGTCATATTACCCTAGATGTGCTAAATGCCATAAAAATGGCTTCCTTTCAATATTTCCTTTATCTTTAGGTAAAGAAAAAAAAGTCATCGGGGGCCAGATCAGGTGAATAGGGAGGGCAATCCAATACAGTTATCTTTTCACTGGCTAAAAACTCCCTCACAGGCAGTGCCATGTGTGCTGGCATACACTGTTGTGATGCAAGAGCCATAAGGTATTGGTAAAAAGTTCAGGTTTTCACCTTACTTTTTCAGTCTTTTCAGCACTTCCAAATAGTCGATTTTGTTGACTGTCCAATTTACAAATTCATAATGAACAATCCCTCTGATACCAAATAAAAGTTAGCAACATCGTTTTCACTCTTGATTTGGACAGAAATGTTTTGGTTGTGGAGAACTGGCCGAGTTCCACTGTGCATTTTGATGCTTTGCTTCAGGGTTGTATTGGTACACCCATGTTTCATCACCAGTGATAACATGGCCCAAAACATTGTCTTTACTTTCCAAAATGTCATGGCAAACTCAAACATTGACATTCTCAAGATGGCACACAACCACAACCAACATGTAACAATAATGAACGCCACTCTAGACACTACCACACGTCAACATGAACACAGCTGTGAGACACTGATAAACCAAGGTTATGAAACCTCGAGTTGTTTGTACAGTGCTGCCAAAGTAAGCACACAGTGTGGGAAATTCCCATACTTAACTGTCAGACCTCATATAAGGTTGCACGAGCCGGGGCCGGGAATTGAACCCCAGAGCTCACTATTGCAAGGCAAGTACTCAACCTATTAGTCTTTTTAAAGAACCAGTTTGGAATTTATTAATTTTCATTATTGTATCATTTTATTTGTTCTTTTTAATTTACTTCTTTCTTTACATTTGGCTCTCTTTCTGTAAATCCTTGTTTTGGTTGTTTAGCTTTGTCAATTCTCTTCTTTGTTCTTTTTAATATCAGCATTGAAAACTACAGAGTTTTTGCTTTACACCAATGTCTGATTCCTTATTCAATTATATATGTTTAAAAAAATAATTTTTTTTTTTTTTGTTTGAGAGAAGGTGGGAGGGAGAAGGAGGAGGGCCCAGAGCAGTCTCCATAGTTGTTATCTTTTTAATAGTTTCTTTAAAATGTGATGAGACCTATAGTTGAATATGTAGTGAATTTCCTTCTTTTAAATTGTTGGTGATTTGTCTGTTAATTACTGGAAATTTTTTATTAAAATATCCCTAATTATGAATTGTTGATTTCTCTTATAATTCTTCATAATGCCATATATCTTGAGGCCCTGTTAGCAAGTATATAAACTTGGAATTATATTCCTGGTGACTTGTTCTTTTTATCATTAGGAACTAATCATGTGTATTCCTAACAATAGTACCTTAGAAATCCACTGTATCTGATGTTAATTTAGTTATTATTGTATTTTATTTAGAATTTTCCTCAAATAGCTTTATTCTCCCTCTTTACTTTCAACTTTTATGTCACAATATTTAAGAGTGTATGCATACCAGCACAGAACATTTCACTCTATAGAAATATTGAGTTTGGGGACACTGGGATGGCTCAGCGGTTGCAGCCCTGGGGACCAAGAATCATATCCCAGCCTTGGCCTGTGGGAACCCATATGCTGAACTGGGGGGTATGACCCCAGTTTGGTTCTCACTTGGGTGAGCGTCCCATGTGGGAGGCCCTCGGTTCAGCTTCTGCCTGGGGCATGCTCCCATGTAGGAGACCCACAGCAGGGGCATGCTTCCCACGCAGGAGGTTCCTGCCCTGCACAGTCCTGTGCCCACCTGTGGAGTGAAACTATCTAAAAAACTAACGATGTACAACTATGGAGAGTGCTCTGGGCCCTCCTCCTTCTGTCTCTCTCATTCTCTCAAAAAAAAAAAAAAAAAATTAAAAAAAGAAAGTAAGTAAGTCTTTAAAAAAATACTGAGTTTGGTAAGTCTCTGAAGGGCAAATTTGGTTTTAAGATTACAGGTACACTGTTTTATATTGCTTTTTGGATTAACTTCTATCATATTATTTTCTTTCCATTTTCTTTTCTTTTTTTTTTTTAAAAGATTTATTGTTTTTGACAGACAGAGAGAGACAGAGACAGAGACAGAGAGAAGGGGGAGGGCCCAGAACAGTCTCCATAGTTGTACATCATTGGTTTTTCCACATAGTTTCATTCCACAGGTGGGCTTGGGGCTGCACAGGGCAAGAACTGGGCCGGGGTCTTGCCCCAGTGAGAATTGAACTGGGGGCACGCCCCAGTTCAGCATATGGGTCAGCACGGCTGGGGCCAGGATTCGATCCTAGATCCCTGGGGCTGCAAAGTGAGCGTCTAACCCACTGAGCCATCCCGGCTTCCCCCAACCAGTTTCCATTTTAATTATTTTTCTCTACGCTTGTTTTCTCCCATTTTCCCTCATACTGAATAAATATTCCCTGTTCCACTGCAGTTATTATGTTGGAATTATAAATTTTATTTGTATTTCTGATATGGTTACTTTAAAATTTGACATGCATATTTTGTATCTTATCAATTCTAATATATTCTTAGGTTACCTCCTCTTCAAATATTTCTGATCCCCTTCCTATTTCCTCCTAGCTTTTCTACCATGTTTGTTGGACATTTTCATGTCACATTCCACATCTCAATTTAGATCTTCAGTTATATGCCATCATTTTATCTTTGTTCAAACTTTCTTTTTTTGATCTACCATCTGGTTAAGTGCTTCTCTTTCAGCTGTGTCAAATTTGGCTGTTTACATTTAATGATTTTACATTTGCAGAATTTCCGTTTCTTTTAAAAATGGCTTATTTACCATAATGTTTTGTTCCTTTATATTTTTGATTCACTTATATCACCAACTGTTTTTAACACAGAGGCACATATTAAGGATCCTTTTGTTTCAAGTAGTTGAGGCTCCAATTCTGCTGTCTGTTCTATGTGCTTGCTTCCAGTGGACTTGCAACCCCACTTTGTAACTTTATATTTTTTAAAACTCATTTTCAGTGGGGCTTTCGTATTTCCAGCTTGAGGAAATCCTACAACAAATTGGTAGTACAGACTCAAACCCCAAATACACCTCAGGTGACAACTACTTGGCTTTCCCCACACCCCTCATATCCAGAACTCAGCTCAAGGTACGATTACTGTTTCCCAGTTCATCTCTTCACTAAAGATTTTCATGAAAATGTCAGCACCATCCCTGCTACTTGCCCAGAATCAAGGTTTTGTATCCTTTTCTAGCCCACCCACCCACCTCTTACCCAAATCCTCAAAAACTGCCACACAAAGGCTCATAATTTTACCTAGCACCCAGTACTAGGAGTTTGGTCACAAACACATATATTTTTTGGTTATAGAGTTAAGCTTGACCTCTGTGATTTGGCAATATATTAATCTCCAGCTATTAAATTAACAAAGGTCTTTAAGAAAACAATTAAACACAATGATAGGAAAGGACAGAGGAGTGTATACTTATAATTCTCCTGCAATAAAATCTGAAAATATTCAAAAGCCTTAAGTTGTATTCTTTTTGATATAGCGGTTATACACATAAGCATTTATCATGGAGAAATTATCATGGAAGTATACAAATACTTACCTAGCAAACCCTCACAGCATTGCATAGTTCTGGAGGATAGAAGTCCAAGATCAAGGTCACATCAGGGTTGGTTTCTGGGGAAGACTCTCTTCCTGACTTGCAAACCTGTTATCCCTGGAGAGAGAGCTCTCTGGTATCTCTTTCTCTTCTTATAGGGACACCAAGCCTACAGATGTGGGACCCCATCTTATGACCCCGTTTAATAAATCATTCCCCCAAAGGCCCCACCTCCAAATACTATCAAGTGGGCTCAGTTTCAACACAAATTTTGAGGGTACAGAATTCAGTCCTTAACACCACTTATTATGATTACATTTATATAAAATGTTCAGAATCGACAAATCTATAGAAAGTAGATTAGTAGGGGGGAATAAGGGTGCAGGGTTTCTTTTTTATATGATAAAATACAATATATGATAAAAATGTTCTATAATTCTATAGTGATAGTTGAATATACCTGTGAATTTATTAAAAAACCACTGAAATGTACACTTTAAATAGATGAACTCTATGGCAGGTTAATTACATCTCAATAAAACTGTCACCTAAAAAAAAAAATAAAAAATTAATGCAATCTCAATTGAAATCCCAACAGTTTTTAGGGTAGATATTGACAAGATAAAAATAAAATCTACAGAGTAATGCAAAGGACCTAGAATTGTCAGAAGTAATCTTGGGTGTGGGGAGAACAGAGTTGGAAGACTTATACTACTTAAGAATTTTCATAACACTACAATAAAGGAGTCACAAAAAATAAAAATACCAAACAATATCCCACGTGAACATAAATACAAAAATACTTTACAAAAACAAACCAATCACATTACTAATATATCATTCCTTTAGGATGTATTTAGATCACTGAAACAGAATTCTAGAAATAAATCCATACTTATATTGACATTTAATTTTAACAAAGGTATCAAAGCAACCCATTAGGGAAAGTCTTCAACAAATGATGTTGGAATAATTGGAGTCATATGGCGGAAAGATTAATCTCAAGTCCTATCTCAAACCGTATGTAAAATTAACTCAAAATGGATTACAGACCAAAATGTTAAAGCCCAAACCATAAAGCTTTAAGAGGAAAACACAAAAGCTCTGTGATCTAGAAAAAGGTTTCTTACAGGTCACAAAAGAACAGTAAAACAAAGTAGGTTTCCTCAAAATAAAAAAATATCTGCTCACTCACAGACACCATTAAGAAAAGGAATAGCAAGCATCAGTCTGTGAGAATATACTAGGATGACACAGCTGACAAAACAATGGAATAGTAAATAAACTCCTACAACTCGTTTATAAAAAGAATATTAATCCCTGCCAAAAAACCAAGACTTGGATACTTTATAAAAGACATACAATCAATCAACTAGAATATGAAAAGAAACTCAATTATCATTAATCATTAAGGAAATACAAATCGAAACCGTGAGATACAACCACACACCCACAAGAAACGGCTAAAACTGAAAAGACTGATACACCAGTATGTTGGTGAAATTATGACACTACTAGAACTGTTCTCAAACATTGCTCATATGAATGCAAAATGGTAAGGCACTTTGAAAAATAGCCTGTCAATTTCTTATAAAGTTAAACATACTATTACCATATGATGAAAATGCCAAACAAAAGCCTGTGTAAAACTTCAGTCCTTTCATTACGACTTACTGTAACAGTGCTCTTGGATAATTATGTATGATAGGCTAATCACATAAGACAGGTAGTCAGACTCCAGTTACTCTAATATTTGTGGCTATTAAATTATGCTCTCTTTCATTGTACCTACTCATAACGAAAGCTTGGGGTTTGTGATATGGACTATATACTACTGTTTGTAATTTAAGGCTGGGCTTAACTCATCACATCCAAGGTGCTCATTTTGGCAAACACTGCAATAGCTCCCCCATCTTCCCAATGTAGACTGAATGCTCTTAAAACAATCCAGGAACCCGAGGCTGCTCTATTTAATCCACAAGTTCTTGGATCGCTCTAAGTTCTCTGTGCATAGAAATTTCATGACTTTGTTCCTGGCATCAATCTTTCTCTTGGTATCATATTGGGCAGTAGATATTCAGCATCTTCAGTTATGGGAAAATATTTTATATCCTCTATAACAATATTATAAATTGAAAAAACCTCCCATTTTCTCTAAAATTCCAAACAATCAGATATTAGGCATCCTGGGTTACTTCTCAGGCTCTAAAGCTTCTTGCCCTTTCAGTGTACTTCAAGTGCTCTTCTAGCTCTTCTATTACTTTTCTTCTTTTTTTTTTTTAAATTTTTTTATCTTTTCACATTTATAGACAGAAATTATCTTTTTTTTTTTTTTTGTCTTCAGTGCATAGTTATTTCTATTTTACTTTTTGACAGATAGAGAGAGAGACAGAGACAGAGACAGTTAGAGAACCGAACTGTGGGAACTCCCCAGTTCAGCACGTGGGTCCTGCCTGGGCCGGAGCCGGGATTCGATCCTCGGTCCTCGTGGCCTCAAAGCGAGCACTCAACCCGCTGAGCCGTCCCGGCT
>PVKE010014123.1:0-35446 GCA_004027555.1 Craseonycteris thonglongyai | reverse complement strand
TGGACCTAGAGACCATCTTATTAAGCGAAATAAGTCAGACTGAAAGAATCAGGAAACATATGACCTCACTTATAGGTGGAATATAAAAGTGAAAGTAACAAAGACACAGAGACCTATGGACATACTCAATAGCTTGGTGATTGCCGGAGGGAGGGGGAGGAGGGGGGAGGGAGAGTGGGAAGGGAGGTGGGATAGGACACCGGCATTATGGACACACTCAATGGTTTGGTGGTTACCAGGATAGGGGGGAGGAGGGTGTGGACAGTTGTGGGGGGAGGTGGGAGTGGGCACTAGATATATATGGTGATGGAAGGGGAACTGATATTGAGTGATGGGCACATAATACGATGCATGAATGATGTGATGTTGACTTGTACATCTGTAAACTATCTAATTGTTACCAACCAATGTAACCTCATCAAATTTAACAATAAATTAAAAAGAAAAAATTATATAAAAAATAAAAAGAAGAAGAAACAAATCTCTGGTAAAGGACATTAAAGGAGACTGGATAAATGTACAGTACACCATATTTACATATATATGTTAACATTATAAAAATAACAGTAGTCTGCAAATTAATGTAGAAATGCAATATAATGACAAAATCTCCAAATAAATTTTTAGGAACTTTGCATATTGATTTTAAAACTAATATGGAAAAGAGAAGAGCAAGAATATCTAAGAGAATTTTGAAAAAGAAGAGCACAAGGGTGGGGTAGGGACAATGGTTGTTGGTGAAAAGGAACTTGCCCCAAGATATTAATATTTACTAAACGACAGTGACAGTAATGAAGAGATTAATGATGATGATGATTTCTTCTTGTTTTTTTGGACTGAACTGGGGGCCTCACCGCATTTGGGAAGCACACCCCAGTTCAGCATATGGGTCCGCATGGGCCAGAGACGGGATTCAATCCTCAGTCCTTGGGGCTTCAAAGCAAGCACTTAACCCGTTGAGCCATCCCAGCTTTCCTATGATGATGATTTTTTATACAGTCAAATCTCCTTTTTGTTGTTCTTCAGTCTTTACTGGATCTCTTAGCTTTCATCTTTTATTTTTTTAATTGTTAAATTTATTGGGGTGACATTGATTGGCAACAATTAGTTTCCAGATGTACAAATCCACATCACATCACCCATGCAATTGCATTATGTGCTCACCACCCAGAATCAGCTCTCCCTCTACCACCACACATCTGGTACCCACTCCCACCTCCCCCCCGCCACTCTCCCCCATCCCCCACCCCTTCACTCAGGTAATCACCAAGCTATTGAGTGTGTCCATAAGTCTTTGTTTCTTTGTTACTTTCAGTTTTATAATCTGTGATCATGTTCCTCTTTCTTGAAAAATATCCTCTGTGTATTTTTCAGTGAGTGTGCTGAAGACAAATGTTCTCTGTTTTGTTTTTTTCTTAAAAAGCTTTTTTTTAACTTTAATTTTTGTTGGATATTTTTATGGACCTTGCTGAAATTCAAAACAAGTAATTTTCCTTTACCATTTAAAAATGTTATTTCATTAACTTTCTTGAAAAATCAGCTATCAGCAGCATAATACTCAAGTTTTATGTAGCCTGATGCTTATAACATTTAGTAGTGCTTTCTTTTAAAAATACAAAATTATAGATATAAATTAATTCAAAAATTAAAAATTTCTAAAGAGCAAGAAATATCACAAAATCAAAAATGTAGAGGAAGAAAATCATATTTTTATTACTTAGTGCCAGTCAAATTTCTGCAATATTTTTCCTTCATTTTTGTCACTATATTATCTTTGATATCTCTTCATATGATGATTTCTTAAGAGTATAGGGAAAGTTTTCTCTAGCATGTTTGAGTTTTATTTTTTGTTATTAGTGGTTTATAAAAAATTTTAGCATCATTTTTATTGTAATGCAATTTTTAAAAAGTTTTTGGTTGTTGTCAAACTTGGGAAAATCCATATCCTTTCTTTCATATGTGAGCTATAAGATTTAGAAGAATTTTCCATAGACTTGCTTCTGGCTTCATTATGTTTCAAACCATTTGTTTGTGTACTTGCCTGTTTATTTTTCTCTACTTCTTAGACACTGACAGTGTGACCACCACAAATATGCTCAGACTAAAATGCAATCTTTATCTCTTAACCTTTGTGTCATGGCAATCATCATAACAAGAAGTAGAAAAATATTACTGAAAACTGTTTTTATATCATAATGATATATATGAAAGTGATCAAGAACCACATAATTACATCCTACTAAACCAAACTAGGTTAATGCCCAAATCAACTTTCTTTTGGCCTAATCTCCCCAAGTCCTGGAACAATTCACCATTCATCATAGTTGCTTGACTATAGAGGAAAATTGGAGTGGAAAGAAGAGTGGCCTTAATCAAGTAGAGTTAAAATTAGAGTTACCAGCATTTCATAAAAACCTAAGATAATGCAAGTGAATAACCCTGAAGTTTAAGTTTCATTGGTGTCAGAAAATTCCATCTCTGGCAATCTTATTGTTTCTCTTTTGAAAATGTCTTTTTTTTTTATTGTTAAATGTATTGGGGTGACATTGGCTGGCAACAACTACATAGTTTCCAGGTGTACAATTCTACATTACATCCTCTATGCATTGCATTATGTGCTCACCACCCAGAATCAGCTCTCCTTCCATCACCATATATCAGGTGTTTTGTTGTTGTTGTTGTTTATAAGATTTGTGTTTGTTTGTCTTTAATATCTACCAGTTTTACTCTGATAGGTCTAGGTGTGGTTTTTCTTTTGATTTATCCAGCTGAGAGTTTTTAGGACTTGTTAACTACGTGTATTGATATTTTCATTAGTTTTAGAAACTAATCAGCCATTATCCCTTCAAATATTGTTTCTAGACTTCAAAGTTTATTACAGGGTCCAAATAGTGGATTAGGTAAATGCTATGCTACTGCATCCCAGGATTACACCAAAATTAAAAACAGATTATAGAATAATTAACCTCAATAATTATCTGAAGACTAGCTGAACAGAACCCCTATAATGATAGATATGAAGAAGAGGCCACATCAAGCCTGGGAGAAAGGACAGAGACATGAAACAGACTGACCTCAAGCCCACAGATAGTGGTTGGACACCCAGAGGGGTATTTCAATGGCAGAAGTTTTGCTAGATGAGGGAGGGGTCCCAGCCCCACACCAGAATCCCCAGGCAAAGACATTAAAACAAAGGAAAACTATAGGCCAATACTCCTGATAAACATAGATACAAAAATCTTTAAGAAAATATTAGCAAACTGAATTCAGAAATACACTTAAAAGATCATACACCACAATCAAGGTGAATTGATTTATTATATAAGGTTGGTTCAATATCTGCAAATTAATTAATGTGATACATTACATAAAAATTGTTTTAAATTTTAAACTACATTATCATATCAATAGATATAGAAAAAGAATTTGACAAAATTCAGCACTCATTTATGATAAAAACTCTCAGAACATATCTCAACATAATAAAAGACATATATGATAAACCCACAGCTAATATCGTACTCAATGGAGAAAAAAAAATTTTCTTGAGATCAGGAACAAAACTAGGATGACCACTTTCACCACTTTTATTCAGCATAGTACTGAATGTCCTTGCCATAGCAATCAGACAAGAAAAAGAAATAAAAGGCATTCAAATAAGAAAGGAGGAAGCAAAAGTGCCATTATTTACAGATGACATAATACTATATAGAGAGAACCCCAAAGATCTCACCCTAAACTATAAGAACTGGTAAGTAAATTCAGTAAAGAAGCAGAATAGAAAATTAATATTCAGAAAATGGTTGCATTTTTATATACCAGTAACAAACTATCAGAAAGAAAAATTAATAAAACAATCCATTTACAATCACATCAAAAAAATACTTAGGAATAAATTTAACCAATGAAGGAAAAGACCTGTACTAAGAAAATTGTTAAGACATTGAAGACAGCAATTAAAGAAGATAAAAATAAATAGAAATACATACCATATTCATAGATAGGAACAATTAATATAGTTAAAATGCTCATACTATCCAAAGCAATCTATAGATTCCATGCAATTCCCATCAAAATAACAATGGCTTTTTTCACAGAACTAGAACAAATAATCCTAAAATTTATATGGAACCATAGAAGACCCTGAGTAGTAGTCCTGGCGATCCTGAAAAAAGAAGAACAAAGCTGGAGGCATCATGCTACCTGATATCAAATTATACTACAAGGCCATAGTAATTAGAAGAGTGTGGTACTCTGATTACACATATGTTAGACTGCTTCACTTTATCCCCTGTATTTGCCATAATATTTTATGTAGTTTTCTTACTTTTGTCTTCCCAGGCTTCTGTATAGACATTTTCTTCTAAACTATCTTCTGGTTTATTAATTCTCTCGTCAACTGCATGTAATCTGATGTTTAACTGTCTGTTGAATTAATTGTGGTTATTTTAATATCAGTTCAAAATTTTTATTTGAATCCTTTTTATACCTTTCATTCTCTACCAAAATTCACAGTTTTAAAAAAACTTTCTTTGAGCAGGTAAGCTTAGTTCTTTCAATGTCTATATTCTAATAGTTTAACTTCCTGGATTGAGCATGGGTCTGTTTGTATAGTCTGTTGTCTTTTTTTTTTCTTTTCTCTTTCTAGTGTGCTTTTTTCATCTTTTCATATGCCTGTGCTTTTTTTTACTTTTTTTACTGAGTTGTTGCTATTATGTATGAAAAATTAAAGAAGTAAAATAATTTAAAGTCTAGAATAATGTTATCATTCTTCAGATTAATTTATTTTGCTTTTTACACTTAGGTTTCACTAGCAAAAACTGCAACACTTAAAGGTAATGCCAAAAATAAAGATGAATTAAAGCTGGTCTTCAGTCCTTTGGAGGGACCATTTATTTCTGGTCCAGCATTTCTCCTAGGGATTAGTCCTTCAACATCCTGACCCAAACTTAGAAGGGATATCAGGGTTCTTCTTTCTTATCAGAGTCTGAGTTCTATCATTCCAAAGCAATTGGCGGCTTTCCTCATTTCTCAGCCTCCCAACCACCTTTTCTGGAATTGAAAGATGCCTCTGAAAGAAGAACTTCCAAATTCCAGAATCCTTTGGAATTTCTTCTCATACATATTAGTCTCTTGTTTCTTCATTGCCTTGATAGCTCTCTGATGACTTTAAACTGAGGTATAAAATATATTTTATGAGCTTTTCTGGGTCATTCTTAATGACAAGAAAGATTCAAATCACTTAGTCTATATTCATGGAAGTCCAAGTCTTCACAACCAAACTTGTTGGAATACAAGACAATATTTGTGAGAATGAAGGTACTCTCAACGCTCTCTATTCATAGAAATGAAGACTTCAAGCAGAAGGATTTAATGAAATTGCTAACCACCTGCTAAAGACTCAAAAGACTCTGATTATTTATATTAATATTGATTGATCAAGTTACTGAATCTTTTTAAAATAGAAATTTAGACCACCATCCCTGAGCAAACTTCTGGTGGCAAGGTCTTTTTTGACTACAGAAAAAAGAAGCAAAGATTGTCAAAGTTAAATGGAACTTGAAATGAACATCCCACACCCACATCATCTAAGGCTTTTCTCTTCTCTCCCTTGTATAATGCTCCTGTTCTCAAGAGATCACAGACTGAGCATCTTTCCAATTGTCAATCTTTACTCACCCAATTCCAGACTTTCTTGCATAAGAGAATATCCATCCACATGCTTTTTTCCTCCTCATCTATCTGTTGCAGCTCAGAATATATACATTTAATTAATTCAGCTTTACCTCCAACCTGTAAATAGTGGAGAAGTGTCAAATTTATATGGTGGATAAATAACAAGGGTTTTCCCTAGAGACGCCATCCTGGTGAAAGAGGGTAACTGTAATTTTCAGCTGTGAGTAATTGTACATAATATAATTCTAAATGATTTTTCTTCTGTAATTTCATTAGAGTTTAGAAATTTAATTAGATTTTGAATCACTCTGAAATAAAGTAGCAAAATACCGAGAGACTGAGAGCGGTGGTTATTTTGTCCTTTGAGGCCACATTCTTGGTCTCAAATTGGCATGTCTTCATTAGGAGGAAGTTTGCAGAACTTCTTGATATATTATTGTCTTTCAGAATGGACTCTGAATAGGTCTTTAGAGAGCATTAGAAGAGTACACAATTATTATGCACACTCTTCTTGAGGTTTAAGATCATCTGCCTTGCATATACTTAATAAAAATATGTCTCTAAAGTTGTTTAAGGAACTGTGGAGATAGGAAAGATGTTCCTTGAATGCCCCAATGCTGTTCCTGGATTATTAGCAACTACCTGTACATTATGATGCAGTGAGGGGCTGTTTGCTTAACTTTAATGATTATGTAAGGTTTATGGTTATTTTTATTGCTACAACATATGAACTGTCATGGTGGCTGTAATTAGAGGCAAGCTAAAGTGTTACTGTTATAGTCCTAGGGGGCTGGGGAGAATCTACTTCCTTCTTATCAACTTTGCCTCTGTGCAAGAGTTGAAGAAAAAGAAATCAAATTGAATGAGCAGTTCTTACCTCAAAACAGAGTATGAGATGAAAAAAAAATAGAAAAGAAAAGAACATTGAAACATCAGGCTGACAGTTTGCATCTAATGAAGCTGCCAGGAAACAATCTCCTGGTCCCTGAAATATCTGCATCTGTTTAATTCTTTAAAGGGTTATTGCCCACGTCTTTTCCCGAAGGCTATCCAAGCAGCATGGTGATGGTGGGAACACTCTAAGAGGCATTGGTATACTTCTGCCCCTCTGCTGCTGCCATTCTACCCAAATACTCAGGCTGAAGGCTGAGAAACTCAGGATGGACTGAGGAATATAAAGAAAACAGCCCATGCAGGAGTCTGCTTTCTCTGCAAAGCTGCAGAGAAAGAAATTCAGAAGTTCCAGGAGATAAAATGGCTTAGACAATTTGACTCTGGGTAGGTTTGGAAAAAGTGGAATGGCTTGGGTAGGAAACTGAAGACAGTTATGGACTCAGAAGACCTGAGAGTTCTGCAGAGTAACTACAAGGGTTCCAGGGGCATTGGGAAGGAGGTGAGTGAAGAAGCATTCTGGGAAAGGAGAGGCATGGGAGGAACTCCCAGGGTCACTGTGATTAGGGCATGGGAACCTGGGCCTGGCAGGAGCGGAACTGCAGATGTCTCCACAAAGGCTGGTCAGTTCTGTGATGGACTCTGGGCAATGGCAGACACAGGGAAACATGGCTCCTGGCTCCACCTCCACTCACACAAACCGTGCTGGTCCATTACCTGCCTTCCCTTCCAGGTCGTGAGCTCTCTGAGTGGCTGAAATGTATCAGATTCATTCTGGTTTCCACCCTACACATACAGCCATTCCTGGTATATAGAGGGTGTCCCAAAATTCATGCAAGATTTGAATTTTGTGTCATTTGTGCGGTAAGGTGTTGCCAAAGGAAAAAAATAGACAGCATGACAGCTGACAGTTCGGGGTTATTAAAAATGGAGTGCTGTGATTGTGTGAGGGAAGGGGAGGAGGGGGGAGGGAGGGAGGGAGGAGGTGGGAGAGGGCATCAGCATTATGGACACACTCAATAGTTTGGTGGTTACCTGGAGAGGGGGGAGGAGGGGGGAGTGAGAGTTCTGGGGGGAGGTAGGAGTGGACACTGGATATATGGTGATGGAGGGGGAGCTGATTCTGGGTGGTGGGCACATGGTGCGATGCGTGGGTGATGTGATGTGGAGTTGTCCATTGGGAAACTGTCTGATTGTTACCAACCAATGTCACCCCATTAAATTTAACAATAAAAAAATAATTAAAAAAAGAAAGAAAGAAAAGAAAAATGGAGTGCTACACGAAAGAACAACACTGAAAATGTACAATTTTTAATTATAAAACTGTGTTTTCTATCAAAATTACTTCTTGCATGAATTTTGGGGCACCCCTTTAGCAGGGGTTTACTGACTGTTGAATGAATGAATGAATGAATGAATGGGACCAGATAATAGCAAAAAGAAGCCAAAGCCTCTACTGCTATAAGGTCCTCTCTGATGGATGCTTAGCATTCACTCATGGGGAAATGCTGTAGTGGGAGCCTCACTGAGAAAGTCAGTTGGTAATTTTTAACAGTTTTCCAAAATCGATGGGTTCTTTGACAAGCAATCTTGTACTGTTGGGGATTTTTTCTAAAAAAATAACCTGAAAGGTGAAAAATAGGCCTATGTACCAATATACTTATACCAATGAAATAAATAGAAGTAACCCAAATGTTCAAACAGGAACATACCAAACCAAAACACTATGCTTGCTGGGATGTAGTGCAACTAATAATCATTTTTTACAAAGTGATGACATGGAGAAGCTCATTTGAGGATAAAATCATATACAAAATCTGTTTGCACAGCACAATCACAAAAATGCATGAAAGAAAAGACTGTAATGAAACATACTAAATAACAAAATAGCAGAGCTGTGTTCGAGCTCTGAGCATGTGAGCAAATCATGTCTCCTCCTCCCAACCTTTCTGTGTTTTCCAGCCTTTTGTTAATGCAATAGCAGTGGTCCCACTTCTAGAAGAACCATCAGCCTAATCCATCACAGGCTTCACCAAACACCTGCCGACCCACCTGCCTGGCAAAACAGGTGTTGCAGGGAGACTCCCAGATTTTTTAGTGAGTTTTTCACAGGTGAACCGTTTCCTGTGTTCAGCCCCTGCCTCCCCTCTCCCCACTGACTTCTGCCCAGAAAAACCTAAATTCAACCTTGTTGAAAATGTACAGCAACTCTAAATCACAAAGCTGAAGGAAGCTTTATGCATTTTCCCCTTGCTTTCAATATTTTATTCCATTTTATTTTATGCAAGTCACTGAGGCTCCATTTGTGTCAAACTTGTGCTTTAGGTCCCAGTTGGGACCATTATCTGCCTTCTTCCATCATTTCCACTGGAATTTACTGTTCTCATCACATCCTGCTCTGAGCTTTGCCTGCTTCTGAGCAGTTGAGATGAGCTTTCTCCAGCGTCAGACATCTTCTAGGCGGCTTCTGTGGCTCTGAGGCCGCCTTACCCTGCACTGTCCCTGGAGGTCACCTCAGCAATCACATGAATGCTCAGCCACAGGCCTTGGCTCTCGGGCCATTTTCTCTTGGAGGAGCCAGGAGACAAGAGCAGTGCGTGCCATGGGAGCCAATTCAGGCAATGAGCTGGTGAGTCGGTTGTGAGCTCTAATTAAAGTTGGGAGTTGGGGGGATCTAAGGGAGGTTGCAGAGCCCAGATCAAAAATAGACAGGCAGGAAGAAGTGAGTGGTGTTCGGTTGGCAAAACAGCTCTCTGAAAAAATAGAGGAAGTTAAGTCATGCCCTAAATGCCTGGGGCTGAATCCCTGGAGATGCAGACCATTCTTGAGGCTTAAAGAGGGGTCCAAGGCTTTGGATCCAGAAAGTTCTGGTTCTGAGTTCTGGCTGTGCTCCTTCCTATAGGATGTGTCTGCCATGGGGCTCCCGGTGGAGCAGCACAGTGTCGCTGCTCCACAGGGTTTTCATGAGGCAGTGTCAGCCCAGGAAGGAAAACAGTATTGTGTGTGGTTACAAGCTCCACCCAGAGGCAAGCTACCTGGGGCCTGGTCTCTGCATACCCACTTATACACAGTGTCACCTGACATGGGTCACGTGACCTCCCTTACTTGTGAGATCAGGATGATGATTTTAGAGCACCTGCCTGGCACTGAACTGGCACACTAAGGTGATCTGACCACATCTGCCACAAACCCAGTCACTTGTTGACCCAGTTCAGGATCTGGCACATGGTAGGAACACCTCACCCTTGTTCTCGCTGACCTTGTCTTCACTGACTTTCTGGTTGCCTCAGAAGCACAGTAGGTCCATGCTTCTGCCCTCCTGGCTCCTCCTGGCCCTGAATCCAGCTGTGCCTTCTATAGCCCACTCTTGTGCTCCCACCTGGGCAGCTTTAGCTCCTGGCGGCCCACCCTCAGCTGCCTGGCTCGGTTTTCATCTGCACACAACCTGTTGCCTCAATGGCCAGAAACGGAGTTCGCAGACACCCTGCCCAAGGCTGACTCAGCCTTGGTAACAATAGCCTTCTCTCCAGACACAGGCAGCCAAATGCTGGTGACAAAGACCCTGAGTCCCAGCCACTCTACATCCTCCCTCACCTCATTCTCCTCCCCCACCCTGCGGTCACAGCAGCACATGCAGCTGGCTCACTATGACCATCCCTTGCCCCTAGGCCTCATGGGAGCAGGATTCCTCACAGGCTCTTTCCTCCTCCCTACAGAGAGCAAACAGCAGGCCTCCAACTCATCTGTCTTCGCTCCTGGTGTCAGTACAGGACATACAAAGTCTAACAATTAAGTTCATGAACTCATCATAGAAAGAGTGCTACAGAGCTCATTGCTGAATATCACTATGGTCACCTTCAAAGTACTCCCCTTGGGAAGCTATGCATCGATGCCAGTGCATAGTCTACCCTTCAAAGCAATTCTGGAATTTTTTTTTCTGGAACGGCGATCAGAACCACATTGTACTACCCTTGATATCCTGAATGTCATCAAATGTCTTCCTATCCTTTATATTCAGGTAAAGAAAAAGTCATTGTGGGCCAGATCAGGTGGGTAGGAGGGTGCTCTAGTACAATTATTTGTTTACTGGCTGAAAACTCCCTCACAGACAGTGTGCTGTGAGCTGGTGCATTATCATGATGCAAGAGCCATGAGTTATTGGTGAAAAGTTCAGGTCATTTTCAGCTAACTTTTTCATGCAGCCTTTTCAGCACTTCCAAATAGTCAGCTTGGTTGGCTGTTTGTCCAGTTGGCACAAATTCATCACAAACAATCTGGCTGATATCAAAAGAGGTTACCAACATCATTTTGACTCTTGATTGGGACTGAAGCAACTTTTTGGGTCATGGAGAATTCACTGACTTCCACTGTACACGTGGACACATTGTTTCAGTGTCTTATTAGTACACCCATGTTTCATCACCAGTGATAACAGAATCCAAAACATCATCTTGCCTCTCCGAAAGGTCTTGGCAAGCTTCAACTCTCCTTTGCTTTTGTTCACCCAATGAGCTCCTTTGGGACCATTTTGCACACACCTTTCTCAAGATCTTCAGTTAAGATTTTCTTGTTTGTCTATCAGTGTTTACTTGGTCTGCTATGATTCTCATAGGTAGCCAATGATTTTGATGAACACTTTGACAAATTTTTGCAGTTTTCATCAGTTCTACTCATTACTGACCACCCTGACCTCTCTTCATCAGTGATGCTTTCTCTCCACTCAGAAAAATGTTCAATGCATTTGTGCACTGTCGTTTTCTTCATGGCATTATCCCCACCAACTTGGACTAACATGTCTCTGATTTTACTTCCATTCTTGCCAAGTTTAACAAGAAATGTAATGTTTGTTCATTGCTCTAATTCAAGCTCCATCATTCTGCTGATGACACACAAAAACACACAACAATAATGAACTCCACTCAGCAAGATACCACCACACAACCACATGAACCCAGCTGTGAGACACAGATATGCTAAGATTATGAAAACTTACTGAGTTGTTTGTACAGTGTTGCCAATGTAAGTATGCAGTGACAAGTTTATGAACTTAATTGTAAGACCTCGTACAGTGGGACCCCTACACACATTAAGGCATGTCACCAAGTTCTACACATTCAGGCCCTTGAGCCAAGTAAGGAGGTAGAATCTCAGGATTGTAGACAGACTGCCTCAAAGGGAAGCCACAGCAAAGTCACAGCTCTCCCTATGAGAACTGCTCTGGCCAAAGTGAACACCCTAGAAGAATGTGCATCTCAGCCTTCTGCGTTCTTCCCCAGGCTTTCACAGGAGCACACAGAAGATTCTCCATCCCTCATGGCTGGGGTGGCAGGAACTCTACCTCTGGAGGCCCCACACTCCCATTGTCTTAACTGCTCCTCAGACATGTTATATGTAATTGCAACCATTATAAATGAAGTGAGCAATGACCCTGGACCCTGTTACTCCCTTTCCAGAAAAGAAAACTTACCCTCAGAGAGTTGAGCAGCTCATCCAGGGTCAACAGGATTGGAATGTGGTTGAATGACTCCTGAACCCATGCTCTTCTCACAAGAAGAATTCCCAACACTGCTTGAGGGAAGCTCAGAGTTCATTCATGAAGTCAGATCCAGGAATAAGAGGAGCCTTTCAGCCCAGCATCACCACTTGGGCTAAAGCATGGATTCTAGGTGTAGTTGCTGGGGCAGGAAGTGGCCTTCAGGCTCTGCCTGGCTGC
Organism: Craseonycteris thonglongyai; assembly: GCA_004027555.1. Classification (NCBI taxonomy): domain Eukaryota; kingdom Metazoa; phylum Chordata; class Mammalia; order Chiroptera; family Craseonycteridae; genus Craseonycteris; species Craseonycteris thonglongyai. The sequence goes on along the minus strand of PVKE010014123.1, from coordinate 23,166 downwards.
CTTCAGTCAGCTTCATCCATAAGCTGAACAACTGAAAAGCAAACGGACTCCCTCTCAGCTTTGCCACCATAGCCACCATGGGGCCTCCCTCCCTGGGAAGGAGCTGGATTTCCCTAGTGCTGCACCCTCCCTCCTCCCACATTAGAAACCCGAGGAAAGACATTCTTTTCTGATGTACTGGATGAGAAATATTACCCACTGGTCCATTGTGGGGCTCCTTATTCCTGGATAGCTATGATGTGAATGCCCCTTGATGGGCCAATGAGACATTAAAAATAACTGCAGGTACTAGAAAATATATTATATGGACTGCAGCTGCTTTGGGGACAAGAAGGATCCAGAGAACATATCCTCACATCTTCCATATTATTCTCATGGAAGAAACATCTCTAATCTATTTGGCACAATGGCCAGGCTATCAGTAATAAGGAGTACCCAGAGGGTGCAGTGCTGAAGGACATAAATCCTATAGCAAGTCCTCTAATCCCCTGCGGACTCCACAGGGCCTGAAGCCATTCACCTATGTGAGAAGTTTTCAGCATGTCCTTGTCTTAGCATCCCACCTGGTAGAGGATGTGGGGCAGAAGCAAGGGCTGTGAACCTATTCGCTAATGAGGAAGGAGGTGGCTGCTAGCTGAATTTATCATGTAATTGTGTCAGCTATTACTTTATCCAGTGGACTTGGAGTCAGGCCTGCAGAACCTGCTTTCCACCTCAAAGGCAGGAGGCAGCCTGTTAAGTTTGGAGTCAGTCATCTCAGACTGGACAGGACGTTGTCTCAGCAAGAAACCTAGAGACCTGAGTTCAGTTTTCAATGCCAAGAAGAGTTGTTAGGCACAGCCTCACTTACCCTTCCTGAGAACTGGTTTTCCCATTGGGAAGAAAACTGATAACATTTTTAGGATGGATTTAATAGAAGCCTCTGTTAAAAATGATTATATTTGATCATATTCTTTTTCAGAATACACAAAATTATTTTTAAAAATATGTATCTATGTTTCTGTATGAAAAGGGCTTGCAGCTTGGTCAAGTTTTATTGTTTTTAGCCAAAAGTACATGATAGGATTAAGAAGAGCAAATAAGCTATGATCTTCAGAGTGGCTCAGCGTTACAGGGATCAAATGATTTTAGAAGCACAACTAGAAAGGTATATAGCATTTCAAAGGCAGCTCATAAAAGGAATCACCATATTATCCACCATATTGATTTATCTGGGTGGTCTAAAATCTCTTTAACACAGAGGTTTTGAAAGCCAACTGTGTACAGAGTGACCTCAGAGGTAATGCAACTGTCAGAGCCAGCAGTGAGGAGTTGTCCCCTGTGGAGCTGATTTCTGTGAGCGTTAGTTAGAACAGTGGTTCTGGGTAAAACAAAACATGCGGATCCCACTATAGCCACTCCTCACTTAACAACCTACCTGTTTACCAACAACTCAGACTTACAACCAGGTCTTTAGCTCGGGGAATCACCTTTTTCAGTCTGTGTGAGTCTTGGGAATCCCCCTTCTCAGTCTTTGTCTTGTTCCCAAAGTCAGTCAGGATTCACTACAGGAAACATTCACAACCACACAAGACAACATATTTTGTTTATAAGTGTGGTGTGAAATGACATCTATTGAAAAATACATACCCTGTGGCACCAAGACATACCACAAGACATCTGCCTTTAAGCTCTTTGTTTATCCACCAATTCGCTTAATGACCTAGTTGTAGGACCAGAACTTGGCGGTAAAGTGAAGAGTGCCTGTCCTTTGGGATGAAGGTGACAGGTACCGATCTGGGTGGGGTTAAGGAAAAGCTCTTGATCGTTCAAATGTGTTCCATCCTTCACTTGCAAAATCATTGTCTTGTTTCCATCATCTCATCACACCTTGAGTGCCTTCTTAGTGCTGTATCTCCCATGGGTCTATTTAACCATCAGACAAACAATGTCTATGAAAATCCTCCCAGGTGAGGAAGCACAAATTTATCAGCTAGGAAGGGACTTAGAGAATACGTAAGACCACCCACCTGGAACAGGGAAGGCCTAGAGACCTGAAAGGACCTGCCCATGTCACACCATTGACTGGTGACCTGGCTCAGATCCCCTTTCTCTTAGCTCCCTACCTTATCAACCCCATGTCTGAGTAGCTTCTTCGGGTTCTCCTCAAAGCACACAAATTCTAAAAGAGAATTTGATTTAGGAAAAGAGCTAACATTCATCTGAGGTCAACACTAAAATACCAGATGAGCAATCAGTCATGGGCAAAAAGAAATGAGGTTAAATGAGTCTTTTGTATAACCTCTTTATGATCATCAACCTGTTCCTCCCAACTTTATTCCATAGAGGACACACTTTGAAATTTTGATGTATCTAAAATGACCAATACAAAATAATTCTCAGGTTAGCCCTGCACCATCCTGCCTGCCTTCCCCTTAAGATTCTCCTTGTTGCAAAGTATTCTCTTTTTTCTCTCTTTTACATGTATAATCCTGATCCCACCTCTGTTCATTTTCTCTGCTGAAACATTACAAGCTTAAAGAGAGATAAGTTTGATTTGATATTCTCTTACACACAAACACTAGCTGGCAGGATCTATGATCTTGTGTCTCCTTTCACCAGAGTTAGCAAATATCTAATTCCCAGAGACACAAACCAACAATTTGAGAACTTAAACAGCTTTGCTTCAGCTCTTACATAAATCAAATATGAGCTGAAGTCATGAAAAGAGGGTTCCAAAATTAAGTCAGACACCCCCAGCTGGAGTCCCTTCCCAGTCACTATCTCATGGTAAGTCAATAGCAGGTAGGGTGAGAGGAGGGGAGTGAGGGGAGGGTGGCACTTTGCCAGGCACCTCCACATGCTCCACCATGTGGCAGATGCCATAAGAGTCATGCTCCACACCGACTTGGCAACCTTCACTTTCAGCCACAGCACAGGGACAGTTCCAAGCATGCATCACAACTCCAGCCTGAGCCTTGAGCGTCTTCCCCTCTCTGCTCCTGTGCTTTCTTTGAAGGCATAGCATCCCACTTATGAGTAGCTCATAGGCAGGCTGGAAATATGGGAGAGTTGCTGCTCCTTGAACAGCTCTTACATAATGGGGAATGAAAATACATATGTCTCAATCTCTTGAGTTTTAAACAGAAAGTTCTGGGCAGTGCTTCTCAGAGGTCAGTACAGATTTCTGCCTCTGCTGTCTCTGGAAACTACCTTGTGCTACACTTCTGCTTCCTGGCCTCACCTCCAAAATGTATTCTTTGTACCCAAGGATTTGTCTCAGGCTCCACTCTGGCAAAACACAAATCAAAGCAACTCAAAAGAAAGAATGAAGAACTTTGCAATTTCTGTTCTTAGCTGTCTTCTCAGAAAGGTGAATGCTGTTTAATAAGAGGCCATTTTTGCTGCTGAGTCTCCAAGTGCTTTGGATATGAATCTAAGGAGAAGGATTTGGAGTTCCTAAGTTATCTAGTACAGGTAGGAGGAAAGAGGTGCAGAAGCAAAAGAGGAGTGAAAAGGCAGTGGAGGCATTAGGGAGATAAGCCAAGAGATGGGCTGAGTAGAAGACAACTGTAGGGAACTTCTGAAGAAGAGGAATTAATAAGCGATTTCAGTTTGCACTGCGGTTTTCTATGTGAGCCATCCCAGACCTGTCTCAACTGTGTGTGTGTGTGTGTGTGTGTGAGAGAGAGAGAGAGAGAGAGAGAGAGAGAGAGAGAGAGAGAGAGAGAAAGTTTGGGTTCCCTAGAGCTCAGTGCAGGGGTGAGTCTTACCCTTGCATAAGTAATATGCAGAAAAACATCACCACTCAAGGAGCTCAGGGCCTCCAGGCTTGGGGATTGTCTGAGGGAAGGGGAGGAGGGGGGAAGGAGAGAGGGAGGGGAGGTGGGAGAGGGCGCCAGCATTATGGACACACTCAATAGTTTGGTGGTTACCTGGAGAAGGGAGAGTAAGGGGGGAGGGAGAGTTTTGGAGGGAGGTGGGAGTGGGCACTGGATATATGGTGATGGAGGAGGAGTTGATTCTGGGAGGTGGGCACATAATACGATGCATAGGTGATGTGATGTGGACTTGTACATCTGGAAACTATCTAATTGTTACCAACCAATGTCATCCCATTAAATTTAACAATAAAAAATAAAAGAAGAATCTGGAGCCCTATGAAGCCTCCCCAGCAGGTGGGACTGGGGGAAAGCTATCCTCAGAGCTTAAGGGGCAACAAGATCCTCATCCCCATATAGACCAGCTGAAGTCCTTCCAATCCTGCTGAGAGGCACAGATGGAAGATCTCAAGAGCAGGGTAAAGAAGGCTGGGAGATTCGTCCAGGTTAACACAAGGAAAAACTAGAATCCAAACCTGGGCATACCTGTCTCTAAAACCTGTGCCTTTCAACCTACCATCATGGTCTGAAGGAAAAGTGCTGCTAGCAAAGTCAGCAAAAGTGTTAGCCTGAGGATAATGTTTGCTTCTTAGGTGTTTCAGGAAAGGCAGTTGCCCTGCAATGAAGCACTGTTTCTATGTTGTATTTTCAAGCTGGCTGCTAACAATTTGACCACTTTTAGTGGCTCTTCGTGTTCTCAGAAATAGCCTTAGATGTCCCTTCTATTAATTGCTAGAGGAGAAAATGAGAACTAAGTGTCTGGTGAATGTAGAAATGAGGCCAAATGGCTGTTGAGCCTCTCTTAGTGGTGAGACAGAGAGTAGCTCACACCTCTGATTCCATGATCTCAGTTGAACAACAAAACCATTTTTCTTGGAAGTGTGTCACCTATATGCCTGACAAACTGGATAAGGAGCCTGACTTTCCACACATGCTGGACACATATGTGGTGTGGGGGGTACAGACCACTCTGCTGGACTCAGATCACAGAGAACCTAGGAATGTTCCAGGTTGGACCTTATCCACCTTAGGCTCCCTGTATTGTGGCATTGTCTGTCATTACCCACATTCATCAGCCCAGTGAACAGTGTGTACTGTACTCAGAAGGCAAGGACAGGGTATTGCACATAATAAACACAATAAGTAACCATTATAGAAAGCTTTTGTTCCAGACACCTTTTTAATGACTTTTTTTTGGTATTAATTGATTTGCTTCTTCAAGGAAAAGAAATATTCACTATGAAGTAGTGCCACTGTGAGTTGGCACTCTATTAGTGCCCTCTATTTTACCAATGAGAAACTGATGGATAGAGAGGTTACCTTCCCAGGGTCACACAGTTAGCAGCCAGAACTGGGATGCAAATCCTGGTGGTCCAATCCATAAGCTAGATCTTTACTATTCAGACTACCTCTAAAAAGGAGGCATCAGTACATGACTTGGGGTGCCATATCTGATATTATCACACCAGTATGAGAATGTGATAGTCTAGAAAAATATTTCTTAACCCAAACTATTCCATATTTGATAAACTGTTTGCACAATCTACTAAAAACCCCTGTTGTAAGAGAGAAGATAGTAAAGGTAGATAACATTGGAACTCACTAGGAGGTATGGAGAAGGCTCTGCCATTGCCAGTTACGGGGTAGTTAATATTGATCCAAATGGTCTGGAAACCTGGGTTGTCACCAGCCATGCTTTATCCTTGCTCTGAAACAATAAGGACAGATTCAAAGGGAGAGGGTAACTTAAGCAGGATAAATACCATAAAACTACACCTGCACCCATCAAAGTAAAGCTGTAGTAAATCAAAGACAAATAGAAAATATTTTTTAAAGCCAGAGGGATGAACAAAGACCTTACCCTCAGAGATACAACAGTAAGACTGAACACTGACTTCTCAAAAGAAATTATGGGAACCAGGGGACAGTGCACTTCTATCTTCAAAGTTCTAAAGAAAAATCAACTACAGACTTAGAATTCTACAACCATCAAAAATAGCCTTCAAGGGAAAGCCAGGATGGCTCAGCAGGTTGAATACTTGCTTTGCAGCCCTGGGGACTGAGGATTGAGTCCCAGCTCCAGCCTATGAGGACCCATATGCTGATCTGGGGTGTGCTTCTCATGCGGGAGGCCCCCAGTCCGGTTCCAGTCTTGTGTGGCCCCCACCCACATGTGTGAAATGAAATCATCTCATAAACTGATGATGTACAACTATGGAGACTGTTCTGGGCCCTCCCCCTTCTCTCTTTCTCCCTCTGTCTCTGTCTCTCTCTTTGCCAAAAATAAAATAAAATAAATCTTTTTAAAAATCCTTCATAAATAAAAAACAAAATAAAGATATTTTCAGGCAAACAAAAACAGAGAATGTATCACCAGTAAATTGAAAACTAAAGGAAATACTGAAAGGTTTTCTTTTGACAGAGGAGAATTATTCCAGATAGAAACAGAGATGTAAGAGAGAGAGAGAAGAAGGGAGGGAGGGAGGGAGGATTATGAACAACAGAAAGAGAAAATATAAGTAAATAAAAATGACTCAATTCTATAAAGCAATAATAAAAATGCCTCTGAGATTTAAATGGGTATAGAATTAATGTGCATGACACAGAAATGAATAAGGCAGGAGGAGTAAATGGAATTGAAGAATAACATTTTTACATTGCATAGGAAGTGATAAAAATATTTTACATTGTACAGGAAGTGATAAATAATAATGTTAGACATTATTAAATCAGTGATGCATGTTGCAGTCTATAGTGTAACCATCAAAATTAGTAAAAATAATATTAAAGAAACTTTCTAATAAAGAGGAAAGAATGGAATAATATAAGATACTTAATCCAAAAGAAGGCAAGAAAAGAGATTTAAAGAAGGAGATGAGGGGAAGCCGGGATGGCTCAGTGGGTTGAGCGCTCACTTTGCAGCGCCAGGGACCGAGGATCGAAACCCACCCGTGCGGAACCACATGCTGAACTGGGAGCTCCCCCAGTTCAGTTCTCTCTCTGTCTCTGTATCTCTCTCTCTCTCTCTCTCTCTCTCTCTCTCTCTCTCTCTCTCTCTCTTTTTCTCTCTCTCTGTCTAAATAAATAAATAAATAAAAATATTTAAAAAAATAAAAAATAAAAAAAGAAGGAGATGGAACAGGCAAAACAGTAGAAAGGAATGGAAAAGGATAGTTATAAACCTAACCCATTGGTAAATGCAGTAATTGTAAACATAAATAATATTTCAATTAAATGACAGATTGTTAACTGAAGAGAAAGACTACACTGCTTACAAAATACACACTTCGTACAGCACAGAACAGTTAAAAGTAAACAGATGGCACTAAAAGAGGAGAGTGAGAGGGAACTTGGGGTAAGAATGAGGGCCACTGTGCAAGTGATGATGAGGTGCTGGTGCACGTGATAGCAGGAGTGGGCCTAGGACAGGATGCGAGAAGAGTGAGGGGGGTTTTGAAGAAGGAGGTGGCACTGGCCTGAGTGAGTGGACAAGGGTGAGGCTATTTATTGTGAACAGAAACACAAGAAGAAAAAGAGTGGGCAGTGGGGGAAGAGGCCATGCTCTGTTGAATGCCCTCTGTGCCTGTGGGCCTCCCGGCAGAGCTCAGAAGACAGCTCCAGGCCTCCCCCGCAGACTTGGGGCCTTCTGACCATCCAGTGGTAATGACGTTGGCCTGGGTTACCTAAAAGCACAGAGAGCGACAACGGGGGAAAGAATGATCTGAGGACCAGCATTTAAAGACGGGGTTGGAGGTGACTGAGATGAGACAGACAGAGGAGTCGGAGCAGAGAGGGACACAGGGCCGCGGGAGGCAAGAAAGGGTACCTAGTCAGTTCTGACTGCAGTGGAAAGATCGCATAGCCTAGAGTGGCCTTGGCAGTCGAAATAATTCCCTAAGGAGATTTGTTTCCTTAGTAAGAACAAAGTCGGTAGAGTGAGGAGCTGGAAGCCAGATGGAAGTGAGAAGAAAAGAAAAGATAGGGAATGTGTAAAACCTTCTCAAGAAGGTGGCTGTGCAACGGAGGAAGGAAAGGAATTTGATAGCAGGCTCAGTAGGGTAGCAGGGATCACATCACACTTCTGTTGAAGGAATAGATTGGTCCCAGTGTTATTGGACCTGCCAATGGCCCAGACCCCTCAGGGAGAATGGAGGATCCAGAACAGGACACACAGGCAGCTTCTGCAGGGAAACATCAGCACACCTCTCACAGGCGTGGCTACCTCAGTGTTCTCACTGCCATCATGTCCCATTGGGATTAGAGTGGTTACATCTGGGCATCTAGACATATTTCCTTACAGTAATTTCCCTGGGCATTTCCATTCTGTTAGTTGAACTCTCCAAGTCGAGGACTTTGGAGTTGGCAGTTAGGGAGGTTATTGGTTTCCTTAGTGAGAACAATCTTAGTAGGCTGTGAACTTCTCTTGTGAGCCCCACAAGATTGCAGGAAGGAAGCCAACACTGATGACCTGTGACACAGATTCACACATCAGCCATGGGCACAGGGTTCAGGTGCGTAGAAGTCTGGGGCACAGGGCTTCCCTCAGAGGTCAGAACCTCTGGGGCAGTGCTGTGATCACCCCTGAGCAGTCAAAGCAGCGATCACAGGCATGCTGGCATTTCAAGTAGCTCCTACCAAACATGCCAGTGGTGCCTCGTTATGCACTGGACCAGTCCGCATGCCTTTGCTCAGCAGGCCCTGAAACTCTATTCCCGAGCTACCCTCTACCTCCCATACTGTGACCTTTGAGAAATTATTTCTTCTCACTCTCACAGAATCTTCTTGGGGGCTGAGGGGTAAGTAAGCAGGCTGACCAAGTTCACTGCAATACCTCTTCTGTAGGAACACAGAGCTGACACACCAGGGCCGCCCTGCCTCCCTGGTCCAGGGTGGGCACCTGACTCCCAGTGCCCAATCACACTCCTCCTAGTACAAAGAGAAGGACAGAGGCCGGTGCTGGTCCCCGCCAGGAGACAAGGGGAAGGCCAGTGAGGTCTTGCCAAGATCATGGAGACCACTACTGCTTGGTTTCCTGCCCCATGAGTCTTAGTTGCTCATACAGTTCTCAGATTTCCTTAAACAGTCAGGTATCCACCAATTACTCCCCCACTAGTCTTGCCAAACAGACTGAGTTTCTGTTACTTGAATAAGAAAAGCTTTCTTCCCTTCTTACCTCCACACCTTTCTGCCACCAGCTCCCTCCACTTGGAATGTCACCCCTGGAAGCCAACTCCTCATGGCAGAATTGTATCCAGCCTTTAAGGTCTCAAACATCTCCCTCCAGAAGGTTTTCCTGTTCTTTCCACACACATATGAAGCCTCCTGTGCCCACCTTCTACCCATCAGGTGTACTTAACTGACTCAGTCTGGTGGTCCTAGGTAGCTAGAACTGTAGGTTCTGTGTGGGCAGGATCTGGGCCTCCTTCTCTGAATTGCCATTGGGCCCTGCCAGGCCTGATTCATGGAAAATGCCCAGAGGGTTTACACAATGGAAAGGAGCAGTGTGGAGAGACAGTGGGGCCTGTGCAGGGACATGAACTGAAGCTCTCGTAGATTTGTCAGGGCCTGGACCAGCTCGGCCCTGTGCGGGGTGGTCTGTGTGCAACCAGCTCCCTCAGGAGAGCCGTGTTCAGGCCCATCTACGCTTGCGCACACAGCTGTGTGGCCCCAGCGTCCTGCGCACATAGGGGTTAGGGCCAGCCCTCTACTCCAGAGGAAATGTCCATAGGCAGGACCGCAGGCTCCGAGCAGCTGCCCCTCCCAGGAGGACAGAGGGCAGGACGGCCCCATCTACCAAGAATGGCTAGAGCACTGGATGCCGTCCTCCAGGAGCCCCTCCGGCTTGTCACACAGGCACCTCTGGGTACTGTGTGGTGTGCTCAAGGCGCAGGGGCACCTTCAACAAGGCTTAGAGAGAGTCCTGGGTGGGGCCGACTTTAGCCAACTGAGGAAGTTCTTGGCAAACAAACCTGGGCTCAGTGCCCTATGCCTCAGAAGAACGTGCTAGAAGCCACGGCACTGAAGTTTGAGGTAAAGAAGTAGCATTCACCGCCATTGGTGATGAGGGAAGACGGCAGCGCAGGAGGGAAGGGCATGGATTTGCCCTCAGGTAGCCACCTGGAGCACCATGCTGGTTGTCTGCAGCCAGGCTGGGCAGTGGGGCCCTCCCCTGACCCCGAGGGGCTGCCTCCTGGGCCTTCCCGCCTTTCTCTCAGCTCATAGCTTTCCAGGAAGCTGAGCAGCCATTTTCCAGAAGGAAAATGCCAGGAAGCAGAGAGCGAGCTGCCGGGCTCCTGAGGACGCTGTTCCTTCAGTTACAGGAGCAAAGTGATTTGGTTTCAAATCCCCATAAAAGCAGCAATGCTCATTTCCTATATTGGGTTGTATTTCCTAATTACTGTCCCAAAGGGAAACCCAGAGAGAGGGAGAACGGAGAGGCCGGCCCCGCGGCCTTCATCTGTACATTGAAAGAAAGTGTGATTAAAAAGCACACCCTGCGTATTTCCCTGGAACGAACCTTCCTTCGGTGGACATTTCTGATGAACACAAAATAGAATCACTTGAAAAAATTATTAGTTCAGCTTGAAAGTAATTGCCACTTATTTTGTTTATAAGGCAGGCTCTGCTGGTGACATCAGATTAGACTTAACTGCATCCTGTTTTGATGCTAACTAATATTTGCCCTAATACTGAGCATAAATGAGTAGGAATTTCTCCTGAGACACCACAGATATTACATCTTTAATGGGACCTAATAGTCAGAGGCAGCCAAGGCCCTGCTGTGGGATTATAATTATGTGCGCTCCTTTTCCCCCTTTTACATTCCAAGAACAGAGAGCAACACTTGAAGCCATTAGGCTTTCTCCAGAAACGTGGGGTAAAAATAAAACCACTCGTGCTCAAACTCCACGTCATTTATTCCGGAAGGTGACAGGGTTCTAAGTGTTCTCTCAAGTGCACTGTCTTTCCCTAGGCTTCCTGGTAAGTGGCTCATGCCACCAACTGCTGGCACTTGGAGGGAGGCACAGCTCGGCCAAGGCCTCCAGAACACAATCCTGTGGCCTCCTGGGCGCCTCCGGCTTCTTCCATGGGCCCCTGCAGGGAGAACATCTTCCAGTTCCATCGGGGGATTCCACAGTGGCTTCGTTCTGTGAGGGTGTTGGGTGGTGAGGAATCAGACCCCTGCTCTGAGGACACCAGGACTGCCTGGACACATAGGCAGCACCCTAAGAGCTTACTCAGGGCTCTAGCCCAGGGCTTGTCCTTCCACCAGGCCCCGCCCAGCTGCTGAGACTCTGGGGTCCTGAAACGAGAACCATGGTGGCCACTTAGCGAAAAGCACTAGAGATAACCTAGAGATGCTGGAGGTAGAAAATGGACTGTCAAAGGCTTGGAAAGAGACTGTTGGGATCTGGGCCTGACCCCCACGACCTCGGAGCAATGGCCCAGCAAGCAGTGTGCCTGAAGAACAGGAAGCTACAGGAGCAGGCAGATGCTGGGCTGCGGTAGGAGGGGCCAGACCAGGCAGCCAGCTCCAAAGCCCTTGGCTTTTTAGAACCTGCCCCACAGGCAGGAGAAGGGAGCCAGGGGGAGAGAGCCAGTGGGGTGCGGGTGGGGTGCGGGTGGGGGTGCGGGCATCTGCTCCCTTCTTCCTGGGGCTAGAGTCCTGGACCCCCTGTGGGTCAGCATAGACGTGGTCCTCAAGAGGGCTGTTTTGACAGCCAGTAGGCATGTTCCAAACGTGTCCCTTTCTAGATGTCCACACATGACCTCTTTCCTCGTTTCCCACCTTGGCTCCCAAAATGATCTCAACAAGACCGTCTTCTGTTTGGCTTTCTTGTTCCCAAGAAGTGCTCTAGGCCAAGAAAGCCCATCTCTACTCTTGGCCTGAGAGCGTGGACCCTGCCACATGTGTGTTTCTCACCCTCTGGCCCTCCATCAAAGTAATGGTCTTGGTTAATAATTCTGCCTGCCCCTGACACTGAGCTACTCGGTAAGCAGCAGCTATGACTTTGTTATTATTCTATAGTAGGTATGGAAGAAATGTGTGGGGCGTGGATAATACATGACACAGGAGATCAGAGGGGAGATATATTACTAAGAGTGAGGGGAGACTCGCAGAGGGGCCCATAGAAGCCAGGAGAATGGGGAGGGCATTCAGTCACCTGGGAAATGCAATGTGGACTACTTGGCTCTAGCAAGAGGCTCTTAGGAGAATGGTTGGGATGAGGGGCTGGTGCAGGGAGAAAGTGAAAGAGAAGGATGCAGAGGGAGGAAGGCAAGAAGGCTGGGCTCAGATTCAAGAGAGGATCTATTTAGATTTTGTCCCACCCTCAATAAGTGACTATGGAGAATCTTTATACGTGGGAACGACAGATGTGCCATGATATTTAGAAAGGCCAGTATGGAATCTTACACAATAGGACGGCATGTATTAGAGCGAGCAATCAGGGGAGGGCAGTGATGACGAATGGTGGGACCCTAGCACTCAGGGTCTGTCTGCCTGTGGGGAGTGAGGGAGAAAGGAAAGAAACCAGGCGGCCAGAGCTGGGCCCTGGGAAGAGGGCAGGCAAGTGCATTCCAGGAGAGCTGGCCTCCAGATCACCTCGGACTCCAGAAGCCTGTCAGGCCCCGGGGACATGACCCCCATGCCAGGGTGAGTGTCCACTCCAGTGAGAGCGGCCAGGCCATGCAGAGCCCTCACTCTGCAGTGAGAGCCACTGTCCCTCCAGCGTCCTGACACCAGTGCCTTTCTGGGTGTTTTTGCTGCTACTGCTGAGCAAGGGACTGCCCTTCTTTCAAAACTTTTGGAAATCAAAGGGGGGAGTGGGGAGAAAAGAAAGAGAGTGGGGGAAGCTGGGATGGCTCAGCGGGTTAAGTGCTCGCTTTGAAACCCCGGGGACCGAGGATCAAATCCCGGCTCTGGCCCCTGCGGACCCACACGCTGAACTGGGTAGTGCCCCCAGTTCAGTTCTTGCCAGGACCTATGTGGGAGGCTCCCGGCTCAGTTCCTGCCCTGCACAGCCCTGTGCCCGCCTGTGGAGGGAAACTATATGGAAAACTGATGCTGTCAACTATGGAGACTGCTCTGGGCCCTCCCCCTTCTCTCTATCTCTCTCTGTCTCTGTTTCTCTCTGTCAAAAATCAATAAAATAAATATTTTTTAAAAAAAAGAGAGAGAGAGAAAAAGAGAAATACAAAGAAAAAACCCATTGACTCATATTTCAGACCCCAGAAATAAGTCACTGTGACTGTTTTAGTAATTTCTCCTCCATCTTATCTGTTCTCCATTAACCAGAACCCAAGTAACCAGCACTCTCAAGCAGCAGGCACAGAAATCAAAGAAAGAATGCTGCATTTATCCAGCATGTGTGCTGGTTCACTGAGAGTTTACTGTACTAAAAAATTGTTCAAATACTATATTAATTCTTAAAAAAAAAAAAATATTAGAACACTTCAGCTAAAATAAAGGCTCCTTACCCTAGCACATTGGCTAGCTCTGTAATGAACTTCATGTTGCTTTCAATTTGTTTTTGAGGTTTTATATCTATTGGCACACATATATCCATTGTTTAACATGTTTCTGTTTTTTATTAAATTTATTAGGGTGACATTGGTTAATAAAATTATATAGGTTTCAAGAATACAATTCTATAATCCATCATCTATAAACTGTATTGTATATTCACAACGCAGAGTCAGTTCTCCTTGTAAAGTAAATCATAGATGAGTTAGATGCCCCTTTGTGGCCTCCACTTGCTGCATCCTGGGAACACTTTGCCCAGGTGACACCTGAGTATCGACTTCCCTGTCAGCAGAAGTAAACTCAGAAAGGCCTCGCCAACTTTCCTGGTTGACGGATTGCTGACCCACTGGTGGAATGCATGAATAGAACCCATAAAGTTGCCTCGTTGTTATGGTGACCCCACACACGGGTTGCCCCAATTGCTATAGTAATCTATAACACAGTGGCACCACATAAATCAAACACTATTGTGTAAAATCCTATAAAAATAATAGCCCAGTGAGCCCTAATTAGAAATCTTGGAACTCACAGAACCCTTGGAACTCTCCAGTGGGGATGCTCATCGGACACCCCTGAAGCCAAGGTGCTGCACCTGTGCCTTGGAAACTCTCTTCGGGTGAGGAGGACTTGCTGTTACTTTATTTCTTACCTTGCTCTACTCTGTCTGTCTTACCTACTATTCCAATAAATAGTGTTTTGCTGCCTCAACTCAATCTCAGTGTGCATGGTGAGTGTATATTCAACCTCCAAATTCCGTGGCCACTTAAGACACAGCCCCTTGTTGCTACACACTCTTTCATCACCACGTACTTGACCTCCTTTTCCCTCTCTTATAACCACTAAACTGTTGTCTGTGTCTATGAGTTTTCACTTCTTCATTTGTTTGTCTTGTTCATTTGTTGCTTTCAGTTTTATATTCCACATATGAGTAAAATCACGTGGTTCTTGACTTCTTCTGACTGACTTATTTCACTTAGCGTGGTAATCTCAAGATCCATTCATGTCGATGCAAATAGCAGTATTTCATTTTTTCTTATGGCCAACTAATATTCCATTGTGTATATGTGAGGCATCTTCTGTATGCAGGCATCTATGGAAGGACACTTTGGTTGTTTCCACGTTATGGCCACTGTGGATAATGCTTCAATAAACATAGAGGTACATATATCTTTATGGATAGATGTTTTCAGGTTTTTTGGGTAGATACCCAGAAGAATGGTTACTATTGCTGGGTTATATGGTAATTCTATTCTCAATGTTTTGAGGACTCTCCATACTGTCCTCCATAGTGGTTGTATCAATCTACATTTCCACCAGCAGTGCATAAGGGTTCCTTTTTCTCCACGGCCTCTCCAGTACTTGTTATTATTTGTCTTATTGATTATAGCCATTCTAACAGGTGTGAGGTGATATCTCCTTGGGGGTTTTATTTATGTTGCCCTATTAGCTAATGAAGTTGAGCATTTTTTTTTCATATATATGTTGGCCATTTGTATGTCTTTATGGGAGAAGTATCTGTTCAAGTCCTTTGCCCATTTTTTTTTAAGATTTATTTTTATTTATTATTATTTTTTTTTTTGGTTTTTTTTTTTACAAAGAGATAGACAGACAGAGAGAGACAGAGAGAAGGGGGAGGGCCCAGAGCAGTCTCCATAGTTGACATCATTAGTTTTCTATATAGTTTCACTCCACAGGTGGGCGTGGGGCTGCGCAGAGCAGGAACTGGGCTGGGAGCCTCCTTCATAGGCCCCGGCAAGAACTGAACTGGGGACACCCCAGTTCAGCATATGGGTCTGCCTGGGCTGGAGCCAGGATTCAATCCTCAGGCTCCAGGGCTGCAAAGCAAGTGTTTAACTCTCTGAGCCATCCCAGTTTTCACCATTTTTTTTAAAGATCTATTTCATTGTTTTTGACAGAGATAGACAGAGGCAGAGAGAACGGGGAGGTCCCAGAGCAGTCTTCATAGTATCAGTTTTTGATATGGGTTTCATTCCACACAGGTGGGCAGGGGTCGCTCAGGGTGGGAATTGGGCTGGGGGCCTCCTGCATGGGAGGCACAGCCCCTTGAGCCAGGAACAAGAAACAAACTGGGGGCCTCCCGCATGGATAGCACACCCCAGTTCAGAATATGGGTCTGCACAGGCCAGGGTCAGGAATAAATCCTCGGTTCCCAGGGCTGCAAAGTGAAAGCCATCCCAGCTTCCCCCTCTGCCCATTTTTAAATTTGGTTGTTTTAGGTTGCTGAGTTGTACAGTTCATTACATATTTTTGGATACTAGCCCCTTATCAGAGGCATTGTTTGAAACTATCTTCTCCCATTTGGTTGGTTGCCTCTTTATTTTGTTAGTGGTATCTTTTTCTATACAGAAGCTTTTTAGTTTGATATAATTCCATTCATTTGCTTTTGCTTTTACTCCCCTTGTCTTTGAGGTCAAATTCATAAAGTCCTCTCCGAACTCAAGGTCCATTAGTTTAGTACCTTTCTTCTATGCAATTTAGTATTTTAGGTCTTATGTTTAAGTCTTTGATTCACGCTGAGTTAATTTTGGTGTATGGTGACAAATAGAAGTCTAGTTTCACTCTTGTGCATGTGGCTTTCCAATTTTCCCAACACCATTTATTGAAGAGACTTTCTTTTCTTCATTGCATGTTTTTGGCTTCACTGTCAAAAATCATTTCCCCATATGTATGTGGATTTATTTCTGGGTTTTCAATACTATTCCATTGGTTTGTGTGGTTTTTTGGGGGTTTTTTTTCCTGCCAGTACGATGCTGTTTTGACTATTGTTGCTTTCGAGTAGAACTTGAAATCAGGGAGTGTGATACCTTCAGGCGTGCTCTTTACTCATAGGATTAATTTGGCTATGTGGGGTCCTTTATGATTTCACACAACTCTGGTGATTTTATTTATTTATTTATTTATTTTTTAACAGAGAGAGAGAGAGAGAGAGAGAGAGAGGAAGGTGAGAACTCATAGCACTCTCCATAGTTGCATGTCACTAGTTTTTCTTCATAGTTTCATTCCACAGGTGGGCGCCGGGCTGCACAGGGCAGGATCTGGGCCAGGATCTCACCCAGTGAGAACCAAATTGGGGGCACACCCCAGTTCAGCATATGGGTCTGCATGAGCCAGGGCCAGGATTCGATCCTTGGACCTCCAGGCTGCAAGACTAATGTTCAACCTGCTAAGCCATCCCGGCATCCCCAATTTTTTGTTCTTTTTCTTTAAAAAATGTCATTGGCATTTTGATCGAGATTGCATTAAATCTGTATATTACTTTGGATAATATGGCCATTTTAACTATGTTGAGTCTTTCAATCTGTGAACATAAAATATCTTTCCATTCCTTTGTGTCTTTTTCAATTTCTATTAATACTGTCTTATAGCTTTCAGTGTATAAGTCCTTCATATCCTTTGTTAAGTTTATTAGTTATTTTATTCTTTCTATTGCAATTGCAAAAAAATATTGTTCTTTTTATTTCCTTTTCTGAAATTTCATTGTTAGTATATAAGAATACAACAGATTTTTGTCCATTGATTTTATATTCTGCCAATTTACTATACATTTTTTATTGTTTCTAATAATTTCTTTGTGGAGTCTTTAGGGTTTTCTATATAAAAAAATATATTGCAGATGCCAGGATAACTCAGTGGTTGAGCACTTGCTTCATAATCACAAGGTCCAGGGTTTGATTCCCAGCCCTGGCCAGTGCAGCCTCATATGCTGAACTATGGTGCCACTGGTAACCACCAGGATGACTCAGCTGAAAAGATAATTGCCTCCCATGTGGGAGGTTCCCAGTTTGGTTCCCACCTTGTGCAGCCCCACATCCACTTTTGTGGAATGCAACCATGTCACAACTAATAATGTACAACTATGGAGACTGCTCTGGGCCCTCCCCTCTTCTATCTCTCTCTCTCACCTCTCCAACAATAAAATAAAATCTTTTTTTTTAAATCTTCATTAAAAAGGAAGACCCATGTCATCAGCAAAAAGTGATAATTTTACTTCTTCATTCCAGATTTGGATGTCATTTATTTCTTTTTCTTGCCTGTTTACTCTGGCTAGGGCTTCCGATACTATGTTGTACAATGGTAAGAGGGAGCATCCCTGTCTTGTTCCTGATATTACAGGAAAAGCTTCCAGTTTTTTACCATTAAGTATAATATTAGCTGAGGGTCTGTCATATATGGCCTTTATTGTGTTGAGGTAACTTCCTTCTAGACCCATTTTATTAAGTTTTTTAATCACAAATGAATGGCTGATGTATTTTGTCAAATGCTTTTTTCTACATCTATTGATATAATCATATAATTTTTATCTTTTATTTTGTTTATATGGTATGTAACATTGACCAAACATATTTCCATTTTCATAACTGGCACAAAAATTTGACTTTTCTATACCTTGGTTTTTTTCACTCAACATCAGGTTTTTGAAATTTATCCATGTTGATTCGGGTAGCTCATATTTATACCTTTAGCCTGCTGTAAGGTATTCTTTTTCTTAAGTTTTATTTTTACTGTTTTTGACACAAAGAGAGAGAGAGAGACAGAGAGAAGCGGGAGGCCCAGAGCAATCTCCACAGTTGTACGTCATCACTTTTCGACATAGTTTCATTCCACAGAGAGGCACGGGGCTGTGCAGGGCAGGAACTTGGCCAAGGGCCTCCCACATGGGAAGCTTGCCCTGGCAAGAACCAAAATGGGGCACACCCAAGTTCATTATATGGGTCTGCACAGGCTGGGGCCAGGATTCAATCCTGGGACCCCTTGGGCTGCAAAGCAAACACTTAACCTGCTGAGCCATCCCAGCTTCCCCTGTAAGGTATTCTTTTGTTGGCACAGGTTACATTTAATTTATCCTGTCCCCATTCATGCCATCTTTAGGTTGTTACAGTTCGTTATTACTGCAAACATTTCTTCAGTGAATATACCTGTACATCTCTCTAGGTTTCTATTTTCAAACTCAGACACCAACTCACTTCTGTCTTCAAGACTATGAAAGACATTACCTGAGGAGGATAATGATTTTACTGGGGCTAATACCAAAGTGGAATTGCTGCATGATAGGGTATGTGCATTTTAATTCCCTCCTTTGCTGTAGAGGAATTTAACTGGCCATACACAGTCCCAAAATAAACCCTTTGGCCTCTGGAAACTCCAGCATGCTCTCAGGGGAAAGAGTCAAGAGGAAATCTTGGAAATTAGGTGAAAAATCTTTCATGTGAGTAATGACACTTGACCTCAGTTTACTATGAATATTAGTATAAACTTTCGTTCTTTTTTTTAAGGTTTATTTTTATTGTTTTTGACAGAGAGAGAGAGATACAGAGACAGAGACAGAGAGAAGGGGGAGGGCCCAGAACAGTCTCCATGGTTGCACATCATCGGTTTTTCCACATAGTTTTCATTCCACAGGTGGGCGTGGGGCTGCACAGGGCAGGAACTGGGCCAGGATCTCACCCTGGCAAGAACTGAACTGGGGGCACTCCCCAGTTCAGCATATGGGTCCATACAGGCCGGGGCCGGGATTTGATCCCTGGTCCCCGGGGCTGCAAAGTGAGCGCTCAACCCACTGAGCCATCCCTGCTTCCCTAAACTTTTATTCTTACATATCTTTATTTTTAATTACAAGTATATTTCTACATTATATAAAGTGAGAAAGGAGAGGTGCCATTCACATAGAATTAGAAAGTCAAAGTTTTGTCACTTCAAGACACTGAACTAGGCAATACTCATCAATGACTGCAAGTCCACTAGGGAAAAAGTTGACAGGGAACTTCACACTAGAAGCTGACATCACCTGTCAGTGAGGACTGATGAGTCACCCATCCTGCATAGTTGTCTCCCAGACATGATGCTCCTTGATTTACAATGCAATAGGAAGACCATAACACCATCTAACAAGGGTTTCTTCCAAAACAAAGCAAAATTGAATGTATTATAAACAGGGGCAGGTAATTAGATATAATTGTTGGTTAAAGGAAATCTGAGGGCTAGACAAATGTGTTCAATGACATATTTAAGGAGAAATCAGCCAAATCCAGAATGGGAAAGATTCACAGGATAGATGATCAGTTCCTCCACAAGCAAATGACATGAAAAAGGGATGATGTTATAAATTATTTAAATAGCTTTAAAAGACTAATCACCAAACAAAAAGTGTGAAATTTGTTTGGATCCTTATTAGAACAAGTCAACTATAAAAAGACACTTTATAGAAAACCAGGGGAAATTGAACACAAGCAGCATATTAGATAATGTTAAGAAATTATTGTTAGTAGCCAAAATGATGGTAATTATTAGATCCAAATCTTTCAGCATCACTTACAAAGGGAATGAAGAAAGGAAGGCAGGAATGAGGGAGGGAGAGAGGGAGGAAGAGATAAAAGGAAAAAAATAATTAAACTACACAAAACCCATGTTCTCCACATAATTAGAAGACAGGAAATGTTCAAACTTCAAATTACTTGACTAAACAAATAAACATTGTGAGTAATGGTAGCTAACTCTATTATTATGGTTAGAGACAAGAGTTGCAAATATGGAAAGTGAGAAGGGTAAGTGAAATCTGTGGTGTTGGACTGGAATTAGAGGAAAAAGTAAACTCATGTGTGTGTGTGTGTGTGTGTGCACGCGCGCACGTACTCATGTGCCTGTGTGCATGTGTGTGGAAAACAGCTGTGTAAATATATGGACATGTATGTTGTGTGGGTGGATGTGTGGCTGTGGGTTTGTATACATATGTACACTTCCTAGTCTGGTCCACTAGGAGAGCCTAGAAGCAATGAAATGCTTGGCACTCCAACCTTAGTTTCTAAATGCATCTCTAATAAAAGAAGCCAGCTCTCCTTTGTAAAATAGGTGATTCCAGGGCTTGAGTATCGAAAGTACAAAATGAAACTGAAATATGTTGTGCTAGAAAGTTAGAAATTGCTCAGAATATTATGGAGACATATCAAAAAGATACAAGATTCAGCATGCAGAGTTTTCACTGGACAAATGTATGATAATTAGAACATCAAAATAAATAATGACATAACAGATAACCTATTGAATAAAATGCAAATCCACAAGTTCATGCTGATATCAATCAATCAGTCAATCAGTAGAAGAAAAAAGAAAACTTTGTTAGAGCAGAAAAGCCAACTATAAATGTACAATAAATTCTGAAATTAGAAGAGTCATCACTTGGCAATCATTACACAGGTCACATACCCATGATTATGTGTCTCCTGGTTGTAATCACTGAACTACATTTAGGAGAAGATGTCTTTGCTTTTAGGAAATACACATTGTGGTATTTAGGGATAGAGGAGTATCACGCCTACACCTTATTCTCAAATGGTGCTATAGACTGTATATTTGTGTCCCCTAAAAATTCATACATTGAAGCCTTTTTCCCAATGTGACAGTATTTGGAAGTGGGGCCTTTGAGAGGCAATTAGGTTTTGAGAATGGATCTCTCATGAATGAGATTAGTGCCCTTATATAAGTCCCTTATATAAGGGACCCCAAATAGCTCTCTGAGCCCTTCCATCATGTGAGGCTACAGCAAGAACATGACCATTGATGAACCAGCAAGCAGGTTCTCACCAGACATTAAATCCATCAGCACCTTGATCTTGGATTTCCCAGCCTCCAGAGCTGTGAGAAATACATTTTGTTTAAATCACCCAGTCTATGGTATTTTTGTTCTAGCAGCTAGAACAGACTAAGACAAATGATTGTTTTTAATGTATGGGAGGATGAATAGAACCAATGAGGTAGAATGTTAATATTTGAAGGCTCTACAAAAATGCTATACAGAAATTCTTTGTATTATTCTTCCAACTTTTCTGTAAGTCTAAGATTATGTTCAAAGTTTTAAAGAGACACACGTGTGAAAGAAATTATTTACTTTGCTGGTTATGACAAGGGCATGTTGGTTATATGTTTTTAAATCATAGTCTATTAGAGACTTTTATAAAGTAGATATTGCAAAGAGTTACTAATTGTGAAATCTAGGTGGTAGCTTTGTGAAATTTTACTACCTTCTCTGCCTCCATGCATGTTTGAAACTTTTCATAAAAGGATATTTTGAAAGGGTTTTTTAAAAAATTATTTTAATTTCATATGCATCACTCCAAAGATTAAAAAAGAATATGTATTGCATTCTAGTATTTGGAGTGATTCATATATTTTGTTGTACACACCATTTAAATTCTGCCCATTTTTCTTTTCACGTTATCAAAGTCTTCATAACTGGCTCTTTGATGACTGAATATTAGTTCATCAGCCAAATAATATACTGGATCATAGCTTGCTTATACAGTGCATTCAAATATAAAATGCTTTTTCTGATTTGGGATCTTTCCTTAGGAAAGATTTCTAAAAGTGAGATTTATGGATCACAGATATGATCATGCTTATGAATCTTGAAGCATTTTGCCAAACAGCTTTCCAAAAAGTAGTACCAATTTTCACCAAATGAGACTAACCATGGGAGTTGGCATTAATTTTTTAACTGGTGCTGGGGTTGTGTCATTTGCATCTTTCTGATTTTTCCTTTGTGAGTTATTCTATCTCTGTGCCTCTGATGAGGTCTTAATGTTCTTCAAACCTGCATGAGCTCTTTCAGTAATAAACATATTACTTTTATATCATGTTTGCCTGATAAATTTTTCCTGAAAAAAATCACTTTAAATGAAAGGAGATTGTGTGGCTACATCATAGTAACTTAACAGCCATTACACATGGTGCCTCCCACATTCTCCCTAAGAGCTCCATAACTTGGTGAGGCAACCATTTGTTTAGAAAACAAATAGTTATATTTATCCATAACATAAAAGATTATGAAATAACTTTCTCTTGAGCTAATTTGCCAAAGACTAAAAAACAGACCAAAGGTCCTGGCTCTGTCTTCACGATCAAAATAACTAACTAGCTTTAAAAATGGCTGATGTGGTCTTGGTACTGTTTTCTTAGCAACCAAACTAGACCATCTCATGACTAGTAAAAGTAGAACATTCGGGTAGCCAAATCAAGCTAATCCGTAGAAAAAGAAAAGATGACACAACTTTTATTTCTACAGGAAAACATGTAGATCTATTTCCCTGGGAATGGATTTATAAATAAATCAAATGGAAACTATGCTAGAAAAAACTGCCAGGGTCTGACACCCACGTTGTCCCAGTAAGCAGTCTATGTTCATCAAGTGGGTGATGTATAGTTAGGCCACACCATCACCTGCCATGTGGCCTTGCCTCCCTTAGTACCTAGGTCTGCCACCCCAGGGCACATCTGTCTCAGCCTTGCCTCTTCCTCCCCACTTCTCAGCTCTGCAGTACATACTAGGCAATCGTGCACTAAAGCGTGACAAGGTTAGCGCTGATGTGGGAAGGATGTCTCCAACAGCGTTCCATGACAGGCTGATGGGGGAGGCCTCCTAACTCAAACCACTTCTCTACACCAGCAGGGCCTTCCAGAAACAGAGGCAGCCTGCTGCTATTTGGATCACAGTGCTGGTTCTGGTCAGAGTCAGCAGAAGGTTATACTGTTTTCTGGGCACCAACAGCTGGGTTGGGCACCACTTTTTGCTAATAATCTTCATGTTGGCTGTCTCAGGTGCAGCATCTGTCTACACCAGAAGCATCTTGTGATCTTATGAGGTGCACGGAGCCACAGTTGAAAATGTTCTAAGTCTCTTTTCCCAAGTGTTCCATTGCAGCTGCTAGTCAAGTCTCTCTCTCTCTCTCTCTCTCTCTCTCTCTCTCTCTCTCTCTCTCTCTCTCTCTC
>PVKE010014122.1:0-35448 GCA_004027555.1 Craseonycteris thonglongyai | reverse complement strand
GAGATTTGTGTGGGGAGGGGGGAGTGGGCACCAGATGTATCGGGTTGGAGGGGGACCTGATTCTGGGAACTGGGCACATAATGCGATGCATGGGTGATGTGATGTGGAGTTGTCCA
This sequence comes from Craseonycteris thonglongyai, assembly GCA_004027555.1. Taxonomy (NCBI): domain Eukaryota; kingdom Metazoa; phylum Chordata; class Mammalia; order Chiroptera; family Craseonycteridae; genus Craseonycteris; species Craseonycteris thonglongyai. The sequence continues at coordinate 35,332 of PVKE010014122.1, read as the reverse complement.
TTGGGAAACTGATTGTTACCAACCAATGCCACCCCATTAAATTTAACAATAAAATATAATAATATTAAAAAAAACAAAAAAAAAACACACAAAAAAAATCAAAAAACATTAAAAACAGCTGTTTTAAAAACAAGGGGGGGAAGCCGGGATGGCTCAGTGGGTTAAGCGCTCACTTTGCAGCGCCAGGGACCAGGGATCGAATCCCGGTCCCTGCCTGTGCGGACCCATATGCTGAACTGGGAGCTCCCCCAGTTCAGTTCTCTCTCTGTCTCTGTATCTCTGTATCTCTGTACCTCTCTCTCTCTGTCAAAAATAAATAAATAAAAATTAAACAAACAAACAAACAAACAAGGGGTACAATTTCTAGAAATGGGCTTAAAAGGGGTACACAAGTGGAAAAATGTTGGGAACCACTCTACTATAGTGTGCTTATATGACCGTGTGGCTGGAGAACCATGATGCTGCTGCCAATCACAACACTGTGATCTCACCAAATCTCCTACTAACCTTATTTTATAGATGGGGAAATTGTAGCACAGAGGGGGTAAGTAATTTGCCCAAGATTCTACATTTTGTTAAAAGAATTGACTCCAGGTCATGTTACTCTAGAGCAGGGGTCTCCAAACTATGGCCCGCGGGCCGGAGGCCCTCTCATCCGACCCATGGAGACCTTTTTATCTGAATAAAATAATATTAAATAAATAATTTAAAACAACATCTCTGTTTTGATTCTTTTTTATTTGGACCTTGAGTGTGTAGTCAGCCCCCAAACTGCTTTTTGATAGTTAATGCGGCCCACGGGCTGAAAAGTTTGGAGACCCCTGCTCTAGAGGACAACGTTTTAACCATCACAGTAGAATGCCTCCCTGAGTGAATGCAAATCTCTATTACTGGGAAAAAAATTAAATATGTTTGTGGGTCTTCAGCAACATTGTTAAATAAGACGTCTTGAATAATTTATTGGCCACATTGCTCGTTGTTACTTGCCTTGATATCAGTCCCATGTGAGGAATTTGCTGTTTTACTCAAGGAGAAAGAGTTTTTGCTTTAAGGATTATAGTCCTGATTCAAGACCTTTTTCTATTACTTCTAGGGTACTCTTTTTAAAAATGTTTGTCTTTAAATTTTATTGTTTGAGAGAAGGTGAGAGAGAGAGAGAGAGAGAGAGACAGACAGACAGAATGAGAGAGGCCCAGAGCAGTCTCCATAGTTGTACATCATTAGTTGTGACATAGTCTCATTCCACACAGGTAGATGTGGGGCCATGTGGGGCAGGAACTGAACTGGGGGCCTCCTGAATGGGAGGTGAGAACCTTTGCTGTGGGGCTTGGCGAGCAGTTCAGCATGTGGGTTTGCATGGGCTTGGGCCATGATTTGAACCCTAGACCTGGTGGTTGCAAGGAAAGTGCTCAACGTGTTGAGTGATCTGGGCATCCCTAGAGTACTCTTTCTTCCCCCTTCCCCCACCTTACCCCACTCCAAACCACCAGGGGGCACACAGAATCAGCTACTTATCTTGGAAGTTTTAAGGCTCAAATTTTTAGGATATATAGGTAAATATTAGTTCAATATCTTCAGTAGTCCAGCTGAGGACAGATTAACCAAAATTTCAGATCTCTGCATGTCCCCAGTTCCATTTAAAAGGTCACTTCTACTTCCTCTAGTTCTGGCTAGAGTTTCACCTGTGGGTCTTTTAGTCTTAAGAAATGATGCACTTTTTATTTGAATTCTAGGATCACAGTTTAGTTTCCAGTTGGAACTCTACTCTTTACTCTGTACCTTCCCCTGCAGATCAGCATTGATATCCTTTTCCATTTGCTGTATTTGCGCTCTAACTTTTGCATGGCTGCTTCCTGAAATCTTTCTCATTCGTTATTTTTCTGAAGTTCTTCTAGGTGGCTGCTACAAGAGGTTCTAAGGCTTATAATAGTATCTCTTGCCTGCTGTATCTCATCCCCAGCAACACAGAATGAGACATCTCAAGATTTCACCATTGCTATTTAGAATGGTGTGAAAATAGAAACTTATGAATTGCTTATTTCTGGAATTTTCCATTTAATATTTTTGGACTATAGTTAACTGCAGATAACTGAAACCATAGAAAGTGAAACCATGGAAAAAGGGGCTATGGCATTAGGACCTCTGTTGCAGCTGTCATAGAAAAAACAAATGTACTACAACTGTGTTTACTCATAGGGACAGCAGACCCACACAACTCCTGCCTCATAGTTGTTTACTTCTGCCTTCCAAGTTTGGTATGCTGTATCAGATTGGTATAATTGGAATCATATATTTGAACCCCTAGCTGCAAGAGAGTCTGGGAAACATAGTTTTCAGTTTTCTAGCCTAGAAAGATATTGGAGTAGCTACTGAATGAGCCAATTCAAATATTGCTACGTTTGCTGATTATGAAGTTGCTTCACTTTAACTCCTGGTCTCTATTTCTATACCCTCACTTCTCCTTTAGGGAATTTCCCAAGCACTGATATGTTCTTTTGTGCTTTTTTTTTCCATTACAAACACTAATTTTGGTCCAGCTACTCTAGTCCCAGATACAGTGAGTTATGTTAATATTTATTGAAATGCTACCATGTGGTAATCCCTTCATCATCTCTCTAATGACTCCCAAATCTGTCTCTAGCTTTAATGTTGACCTTTCTTTAGAATTCTGGCCTTGCACTACTAACTATTGTACTTGATATCTCCTCAAGAATGTCCCACCAGATCTCCAAAATAAATATATCACCAGGAAACAGCTCCTCTTTCCATTTTCCAAACCAACTCATCTTCCGAAGATTTCTGATTGGTGATTTTTAAGTTGGTTCAGGTTCACATGTATCTGGGCTTCCTCCTACTTTACTCTCCCTTTCATCAGTGCTAGTTCTATCCCCATGCTGTCATCCAATTCTTTCTCCTTTCTTTGCCCACTTTCCAGTCAAAGCCTTCATTATCTCCCAACTCCCATTTCATGGCCTTTGGGGCAGACTGTATTTTCCAGAGATGATTACAACAGTATCTCTCATCTCACAATCTGGCTGGCTTTAGTGACTCACTTAAATGAACAGAATGTCATAGAAGTGACTTCTGAGGATAGGTTGGTAAAGGCAAAGTAGCTTCCACCTGGTTCTGTTGGAATCCTCACACTCTATATGCTCCTGCTATAACACGCCCTCTTAGAAACCAACTCTGAGAAGCCTAAGCCACATAAGGATCCACCTATAGATGCTCTGGTCAACAGTTCCAGCTGAAGCCAGTCTTTGAGTCCTCCTAGCCCAGGATCCAACAAGTGAGTGAAGAGGCCTGAGGGTGATTCCAGCCCCAGGTGTTTGAGTCACCCTTGTTGAGGTGCTGGACAGACATCATGACACAGATCAGATATGAGCCACACTCTCTGCGCTCTATCCAAATTCGTGACTCAGAAACCCCTTGAGCACAAAAAAATGGCTGCTATTTTATGCCACTATGTGTAGGGTGGTTTGTTATACAGCATTAGGTAATCAAACAGCTTTCAAATTCATATTGCACATTATCTTATGATTACCTTTTAAAAATTCTGAGCAGCTTACATTTTTTACCATGATCAAAAACCTTAAGTGTCTTCCCACTAAATATGAAATTACTAATTGCGATTTCTCCATGCTTACATTTAAGATGCCATATAATTTTGAACTTTCCTACCTTATCTTCCACTTTAACCCACTGCCCATCTTTCATTCCCGTCTTACGAGATAGTAGATCTTCATTTGGCCATTGCCTGAAGCTTCTCTACCTCCATGAACTTACTCAAGCATTGGCTGTTGCTTGGAATTTTAATTTTCTACATCAACTCCTACCTATCCTTCCTTAAAGCCTCATATCCTCTAAGACTGTGCTGTCCAACATAATAGCCAATAGCCACATGTGTCTACTTACATTTAAAGTTAAACTGATGAAATTGAAAATTCAGTTCTTCAGTATCACTAGCCACATTTTAGTGCTCAGTAGCCACATCCTACTGGATAGTGCTACTCTAAGACACCTTCTTAGCTTTCCCTTTTCCAATTAATTTCTTTTCCCCCACAGAATCTTAAACTTCAAATTTAGCAATTTTGATCTAAATGATATTTTGAAGCTCATTTAATCCAATGCCATGAAATTACAGATGCATATTGTCTTTCTACTATTTTAGCACATGACTCTGTATAGGGTTGGTGGACTCAAACGTTTATTGAGTTGCAAGGAAGCATCTGTACTAAGGGGTTTGGGTTAAATGACCTCTTAGGACCTTTTCTAGTAAAATATTCAATAAACAACATGAATCATATGTTTTCATCAATATATTATATTATCTCCCAGGAGAGCAATTTCTCAAAGCACAAATTATTTGGGAGAGTATTTCTTGAGGGGGTGGGGGTATCCCAGTATAGTTTTTTCTGTTTCTTTTGAGTAGTTAACTATTCTAGGGATTTAATTATTTTGGAGTGAGGATGTGTGTGTGTGTTGTCTCAAAGGATGCCAATTTTTGCCTAGTTTTCAAGACATCTTAATCTACATGCCAACTGTATGTACAATTGAACCAGGGAGGAATATTCTTCTCACTGTCCCTTCTCTGACCAAGGAGGGCATGGGAACAACCGATTACCAGCCTAATGAAATTCCATTCAGTTTAAGAAAAGATTACCAGTCCCAAAATTATTAAGTTTATACAAATAAAATACATAATACTAAACACTGAAATTATATACTATTTGATAAGACTATAGTGTGTGTGTGGAGAGAGAGAAAGAGAGAGACTTTTAAGTTAATTATCTACTTTTACATAATGTACAGTTATTAGGCATATGTTAAATTCATTTTATTCATGAACATGGCCTTCTACAAGCCCCATAAAAAAGAGAAGCTTTGACGATGCTTATATATGACACCAGGTGTTCATGTTAACAGTGTTTATTGGGATCATTTCCCTTTGCTCATAACCATACAGTGAAACTTCTATTAAACTTAGGACATTTTTGAGATTCATATTTACTTAATATAAGCATTCTATTTTAAATATAAAACCTGGACTCTGTACCAGCAGCACTTTTTCAGTTACTCAATAACTTTATCTGGCAGTAATAAATGGGAATTTATTTACCTGTTTCTGGAATAGATGCTGAAAATTAGGGCATTGCTGCCTGAGTTTGGATTCAATGACTTTTAAATACCTATGGGCCACTTTAACTTAGCTGTCCATTAGAATAATAATTTACCCACGATGGCAATATTTTATGCTTATTTAGCTAGGATGGGTTTTTAGGATGCAGAAAGCATTAATTTTTCTTGATATTTTAGAACGATGTCCTCAGCATTATTGTGAAGCCCTTTAGATAAATGGCTTTGGGACAGAGGCAAAGCAACACTTCAGCCTAGGGCATATCAGCGTGGCCCAGAGCAGAAGGTCACCTTCCACCACTCCCCAGTGCCTGTGGAGGGGGGGTATCTTTGTCTGTCTTTACCAGGGAGCATCTGCTAAGTGAGTGGGGCCCTGGATTTCCATTCTAGCAGCAGGAGAGGGTTGTAATAACTTTCCACATCATTTGCCATAATGGTAGTATTACTCTTCAGAACTTGACAACTTAAGAATATAATGGCTTAAATTTAAATCTAAAAGAAAGAACTATATAAAATAACTATTTTGTTCTCTGCTAACCTAATCAATAACTGACAAAACTATATCTTGCTCTGCTCTGTTGGCATAACACAAAGAGTTAACACCATTTTCTTAGAAAAGTAGGACAGGGAAACATTGAGTACTTTAACTTTGCTATTTTGATTACAAAATAGTAAGAAGTCCAGTCCCCTGTGCATGCACACAGGCATAGCTGTGTGACCCTGGGAGAAGCTCTTGACTACTCTGGGCCTCATTTTCTTCACCTGTGAAATAAGAGACATTTTATTCTTTCTTTTCTTTCTTTCTTTCTTTCTTTCTTTCTTTCTTTCTTTCTTTCTTTCTTTCTCTCTCTCTCTCTCTCTCTCTCTCTCTCTCTCTCTCTCGCTCTCTCTCTTTCTTTCTTTTTTTCTTCCTTCTTTTTTTGCTTCTGCTCATAGGATCATAAAATTTTAGGCTATAGACTGGCCTGGAAATCCAATTTATTATCTTTTACAGAGGTGGAAGTTGAAGCCCAGAGAAGTTAAATGACTCACGCGGGTCACCCAGCAGGTTTGTGGCTGAGTCTGGGGCATAATTCAGGCATTCAGGACACTGAACACAAGTGCTCTTTCTAGCACAGGAGAGGGGGACTGCATTTCATGACATTCCAGAAAAAAGGTTACAGGATGTCAAACAGCACCAGGTATAAGGGCAAGCAGCGTCAGTGGTGCTGGAAAACAACACGTGTACCTGAGAATGTGGGGCAGAGCTTGAGAAGGGTTTAGGGCACGAGGAAGGAATGGGAGAGGAGGAGGCCGCGGCAGTGAAATGGGAGAGAGGGAGGTGAGGAAAAAGAGGGAGAGGGGAGGGACAGAGAGGAGCCAGATGGGAACTCTGATGGTGAGAGACTAGGCTTTGGAGGAGGCTAGGCGATAATAACTGCAAATACCTCTGCACTAGAGCAGCTAAAGCAAGTGTCTTCAGGCCCCACCTCCTTCTCTCAGCAAAGTTTAATGAAGTCCAGGAGTCCTCTCTTGTCCCAGCCACCACCTGGCCACTGATGCTTGAAATACCCAAACATAGGACAAAGACTGAGTCTCGAATTGCAAATACCTACTTGACTGACACTCTGCCCAACGAAGTATAATCAACCAACCCTTAAACAAGTGCAAGTGATTTTATCAGAAACTTTTTGGGTCGGGACAGGGAGTAAGCAGAACAGAGGAGTTGCTGGGGTTGCCAAAAGGGGGAGAATGAAAGCAGGAGAGGACAGAAAGGGGAAGTCCGGCGTCGGGTCTTATTTGGTGACACATCTGCCTTGACCAGAGCAATATGACTGTGGACCCGGAGGTTTTCCCTTTTCAACCCAGTTAATTCTTTTCACAAGAAAGCTTTGTCCCTGATGACTCATAAGTGGCAGTATTAGGCTTCATGTGTGACGTTAGATGTGTTTGACAGACACCCAGAATGTATCTGTGCACACCCCTATGAATTCTAATCTGATGTTTATTTATCTTGAGTCTTAGTTTTCCACCAACTAATCCTTCAAAGAAAGACTTGCAGAGGAGAGCAGAAGCCACCTTTATGGTGGTCACAATTTTATTTCTCTCCTGTGCTCTACCTTCTGGCTGGCTCTAAAGCTACCAGGCTCATTTCCATATCAAACAAAAAGAGAGCAGGGAAAAACTCCCCTGATCGACATAAAGAGACATTACTGGAGATGGTCGAAGAATTTGTTTTTATGGCCAAAATTAGCAAATTATTCACAGTAATAGGTGAGTCGGATGACAATAATGTTTAAGAGAACAAAGCCCCTTCATCAGGACTCCGACCCCAAATCCGCCCTAAGGCGGGTCCCCAGCTGCCAGAACATCTCCTCACACAGACAGCCAAGAGGCTATAAAGAAGAAAAGGAGGCAGCCAGGAAGTCGGCCACTTACCCAGATGCAGCTACCAGAAAATGCATTCCAGGACTCTCCACTCCCGCAACTGCCCAGGAGGCTCACTGGGTGGCCGCTGTGTTCATGTGGGGGCACACGTGGCTCCCATCTTGATAGTGGTCCCAGGGAAACTGGGGAGCTTCAGATGCCCAATATCTATTTCCTTTCTTGACTTGAAACCCTTTTGGAGGTTTGGAGTCTTTCAGTGGAAACCTGAGCTGCCAGCTGCCAAGCGTAAGTGCTTGATTTCTTGACCTGCACTTAATCAATACCAATTTAATAACCCCTTTGAAAATGTTAACGTGCACCGGATTGCAAAGTGGTGAAAACGTGCTTGGCACCTTTCTGTATGAGATCTATCCCAGAGGCAGTTTATCACATGGTAAATCAATGTGGGCCATCTGGGACCCTTCCTATAAGACCGTGGTACAGATTAAATAGACAAGGCCTTGCAACTGGAGCTGGTCACTGGGGCCTCCAGTCAGGGAAGAAAGCCTTCAGGCAGGACCTGGGGTCCATCTGTGGGCATCTGGGCTCGGTTTTGCCGAGGTAGCATCAGCAAGGATCCCAGCCAAACGAGCAACCTGGGAACTGAAAGCTGCTGCTTACCCATCATCCCTTCTGCTTTAGGGCGTCCCTCCTTCCTCCCATAATTAGTGGGGATTTATCTGTGTCCTGAGCTCTCAGGGACATGTCCTCTGCCTGGTGGCAGCTAGTGAATCGCATAAGCTTCCTCTTACATTCTATCAGGGGCTCCTAAAGATGACATCTCAACTCAAAGGAGTGCTTCCAATTGTAGGATTCCAGGCACTGACTCAGAGGCACTTACCTCTGGCTGCTTTTTAAATATACTGGTAACCAGACTCGTTGAATCAGAATCTATGAAGCCCAAGCATTTGGCATTTATATAACTTTTAATTTTAAAGTAATTACAGGCTCATAGGAAGTTGAAAAACTAGTACAGAGAGGCGCCACGTACCCTTCACCCAGTCCCCACAATGGTCATATAACCGGAGTATGTAAAACCAGGAAACTGACATTGGTATAATGAGCGCGCATAGTTCTATATAATTCTATCACGTGTGACGACGACAACAATCAAGACAGAATGATTTCATCAGCACAAGTCTCTTTCCTGCTACCCTTTATCATCACACCTAGGTCCCCCACCTCCCACCTCACGATCCCCTGCCCCGGGCAGCCACCAATCTGTTCTTCATGTCTCTAATTCTGCCATTTTGAGAATGTTATATAGCTGGAATTGTATAATGTGTGACTTTCTGAGATTGACATTTTTCACTCAGAAAAATACCCCTGAGAGCTGTTTAAGTTGTTGAGTGTATCAAGAGTTTATTCCTTTTTTTGCAGAGTAGTATAGACACACCACAGTTTATCCATTCACTTTTTTTTTTTTAAGATTAATTTTATTGTTTTTGACACAGAGAGAGAGACAGAGAGAGGGGAAGGGCCCATAGCAGTCTCTATAGTTGTATGTCATTAGTTTTCGACATAGTTTCATTCCACACAGGTGGGCACGGAGCTGCATAGGGTGGGAACCAGGCTGGGGGCCTCCCATATGGGATGCTCACACATGTGGGGACCAAAATGGGGCCTCTCACATGGGGCGTATACCCCAGTTCAGCGTATGTGTCCACTAGGGCCTGGGCCAGGACCCGATCCTTGGACCCTGGGGCTGTGATGGGAACACTGAAGGTGAGCACTAACTCTGCTGAGCCTTCCCCTCATTCCTATCCATTCACTTCTTGAATGACATGTTGGTTGTTTCCGGTGTTTGGTTACGACAAAGAAGGCTGCTATAAACATTTGTGTACAGGTTTTTGCGAACATATAAGTTTTCATTTCTTGGGGATAAACATTTTAAAAAGCTTCTCAGATGATTCCAAAGGGAACAGGGCTTAGAAACTTTGGACCAGGGAAAGTGACAAATGGCTACCAAGTATCTTGAAACATTTATTAAATGCTCTGTGTGACATTTTGCTGTGTGGCAGGGAGTCTAGAGGAGGAAATAAGAGCATAGGTGCTGGATTCAGACTGCCTGGACTCAAATCCTGGCTCCACCACCTTATGACTTGACCTCCCTATGCCTCATCAGCTCATCTATAAAATGGGACCGTAACAGCAACCTCATCGAACTACTGTGAGCAAGCAATAAATATTGCTATGAACTGAGTGTGTACCCCACATTGAAGCCCTAATCTGCAAGGTGATAGCACTGGGAGGTGGGAGCCTTTAGGAAGTAATGAGGCTTAGATGAGGTTGTAACTATGGAGCCCCCAGGGTGGGATTAGTGGCCTTATAAGAAATCAGAGAGCTTGCTCTCCCCTTCTCCTTCTGCCATGTGGGGACACAGCAAATGGCATCCCTCCGCAAGTTGGTAAGAGAGCTCTCACCAGGAATAGAACTGGCCAGCACCTTGATCTTGGACGTCCCAGGCTCTAGAACAGTTCTCACTCAGTCTATGCTATTGCATATAGCAGTCCAAGTTAAGACAAATATAACATGTAGAGGCCGAGAACATAGTTTAATAAAGGTTAACGCTTATTTTTTTTTAATTGTTTTTGACAGAGAGAGAGAGAGAGTGAGAGAGAGAGAGAGAGAGAGAGAGAGAGAGACAGAGAGAGAAAAAGACAGAGAGAGAACTGAACTGGGGGAACTCCCCAGTTCAGCATATGGGTCTGCACGGGCCGGGCCCAGGATTCGATCCTCAGTCCCCGGGGCTGCAAAGTGAGCGCTTAACCCACTGAGCCATCCCGGCTTCCCCCGTTAATGCTTATCATTACTGTTCTGGGAACTGAGCTTAGGTCACACAAGCTTCTGGTTATTACAACACCTCCCCTAGGGTTCTGCACACAGGTCTTAATGAACGTGTGTAGCGACATCTTACTGTGGACTTTTGCATGTGCTGAATGCTGAGCTGAGACTGGCACTTCCTCCTTGGAGCCTTCGGCTGGCTTCTGCCCTTCTGGCTGCACTCCATAACACCCTAGCTTACCTGCCCCTCTTACGACACGTTCCGCTGGACATTGGAATTGTCTCTTAGTACGTATGCTGTGGGCTCCTTGGTGAAGGGACTATGTCCTGCTCCCTGTGTTATCTCCACTGCCTAGCATGGTGCTTGTTAGTAGGCCTTCGTTAAATATGTGGAATGAAAGAACAAGTGAATGAAGCAAGGGTTGTGCTAGTGTGTGGTCAGGAAAGGACGTAGCTCCCTGTTAGTTCCTTAGGCAGTCCTGATCCCCTGTTTCAGGGCACTGGAGAGATCTGGGAAGCCTGCGCAGAAGGCAAAGCCTCCTGTCAGTCTCTGACTTGCCCTGCTGGGAGCGTCAAAGCTATGTGGGTCGCACAGCGAGCCCTCAGAGTCAACACGACAGGTTGGGAGGACGCAGACAAAGACACCAGCACATGCATCGTGAGGCTGTTAGAGCAGAAAAACCAGGACTTAAAGTTAGAAAAGGCAGGTTCAAGTTGTGCAACTTTAAGCAAATAACCTCCGGTATAATTTAGATATCAGTCTGGGTGTGAATCTCTGCTCTGCCACTTACTACTTTGTGACCTTGGACACTTAAACCGCTTTGTGCCTCCTTTTCTCATCTGTAACCTGTGGATAACGACAGTACCTACTTTATGGGTTATGATGATTAAAACAATACATAAATGTAACGGGCTGAGAACAACAAACAAAGTTAATGTTAATTAAAATTTTAAAAATACATAAATAAATATGACGACAATAAAGGATTGTTGTGAGAATCAAATGAAAGCAACCAAAGCCATGACACCTATGATTTTGGCAAGGTTTCCTGAACACTTTGCTATTTTAGTCTACATTTAATATTGCACACTCTGATAAATATCCCCAAAACAGGGACGCTGTAGCAGAGGGCCATTGGACACCATGTAACTGATCTGTTCGGGAAGGACCAGAAGCTGCTACCATCTGATATCTGTCTTGTGGCTGCATAAAAGGAATTGGGGGTATAAATCCAGTTCCTAGTGGACAGGTGTTTGAAACCCAGAGCCATCCTTACAATTGGCACCTTGGTGAGTTTCCACAGACAGGCGAGGATTAAGTGGAGGAGAGACCAAATTGCTCTTCCACCTGGAGCTAGTGGCCCCAGCAGAACAGGGCTGAGGCTCAGGGACTGAGATTGGGCACCCGGAGTTAAAACCCTCACTGTTGTTGCCTGTGCTCTGTTTTGCAGAGAAATCTCAAGTTCTGGTCCCCAGAGCAGTCAATCCAACAACTTTCATAGATACTGGCATATTCACATTATACTTCCATCTGGCCACAACTATTTCAAAGAATCAGATGCATCCCTTTTATTATCAAAAGAATAATATAATTAATGCAAAGTTTTGGGCTCTGTATTCGCTGTCAGAAACTAAATAAGAAAAAGCAGTGTGCTCGAAATTACCTTTTCTTCAGAAGTTTTTGTTTGAATCTTAGAAAAGAGAATGCCAGAAGGGGAGGAGTTTTGAAGTATCTTGTTCTTGTTTTCTATTAGGAGTTCAATTTTAGAGTATTGATTTTTATCAATATAGGGAGATTTTTTAGAACTCAAGTAGAGCATATAGCCAAGATTAGCAATATAAAAAAATACCTCCCTCTGAAATTGAAATAAATATGTATGAGATTATTGTATCTTTGGAAATCTCTCAGACTACCAAGAAATTTTTTATAAACGTGACCAATGAGACTGATGTTCCTCCCAACTCTCATGTGAACGTATTCTAATTGCTGGTGTTTTGTCTGCCCTGAGACAATGTTATAAAGTCAGACAATCATGGAGACAGAGGTGGACTATTGGAAACTGTCTTGAAAAATGAAGTAGTGTATTTGTCAGTCATGAGAAGATGGTGCTCAGCAGTCTTGCCATCTTGAAAAACATATCCCCCGGCAGGGGGCAGTTGTTGGGGCTGTTGCACCAGACCATCACTTCGCCACCCCCTCTTCCTTGCAGAACTCCCCACCCCTACCCTTGAGGGTGTGCCTCAGTGCTGACTTCTGGGCCCCACCCTTGGAGACTCTGACCGGCAAGCTTAGAACAGAGCTTGGGGCTCTGTGGGCACCATGCTCTAGGGTCTGCCATGGCAGGTGGTTCTCAGTCAGTCAACACTTTGAGAAATATGCCTATAGCTCCTCTAACTCATTGACTTCAACCTCCCCAGTCATCTTCACTTGATCTTAGAATTTGCTTAGTAGACTTTCCTACTGACAATAAATTGCCATCTTAGTCCATAAATCTGTCTTCTGCGAGGTTGGGTAGACAGAGGTTTCCATTTGTCTAGAGGTGTGGGGGTTGAGCAGAGATGCTATAGGGCGTTTAGGGCTGGGCAGCCAGCAGAGGAAGAGCTTGGCCTCTCCTGGCTTCGCTTGAACAGCTCACTCTGTTTCACAGACTTTTGTGTCCCCATAAGAAGAAAAGGCTCTTGACTTAAAACACCTTGAAAACTATTGGGTTATTTTTATCAGTCCTCCTGAGCCAGACTATCCCTTGATCAGCTGATTAAACCAAGCTTGTCCAACCTGTGGCCTGTGGGCCACATGTGGCCCAGAATGGGTTTGAATGTGGCCCAACACAAATTCGTAAACTTTCTTAAGACATGATCAGATTTTGTTTTTTGTTTTTTGTTTAGCTCATCAGCTATTGTTAGTGTTAGTGTATTTTATGTGTGGCCCAAGACAATTCTTCTTCCAATGTGGTCCAGCGAAGCCAAAAGTTTGGACACCCTGGAAAACTGAATTGAGCTTGCAAAGCTGAGGCTATAGTTCTTGATGAGTGGTGTACCCTGCCAAGGTGCAGGCCCCCATGGGACTTGGTCTGACTCATCTAAATTTTTTCTCACAATATTAATCTGTTTTCTAGACTCATGCAGCCCCTCTTTTACATATTTGTTAAAATTCAAATAAAAACATAGCAGTAAACTGGAACCTGCTTATCCATTATCTCACCCACCTCGCACATCTCTAGTCATCTATTGCATCCCATGCTCCCATATACATCACTACATTTTTGTTGAAATGTAGTAATGTGCATCATATACATTTATGCTGCCAACCTTTTTTCTTCAAGATATATTTTATTGTGTTTGACAGAGAGATAGAGAGACAGAGAGAAGGGGGAAGGCCCAGCACAGTCTCCATAGTTGTACATCATCAGTGTATGACAGTTTCATTCCACACAGGTGGGCGTGGGGCAACATGGGGCAGGAACTGGGCCCGGGGTGGGCCCGGGGCCTCCCACATGGGACACATGCCCCTGCAAGCTGGGGCCAAACTGGAGGCCTCCCACATGGAATCTTGCCCTGGTGAGAACCAAACTGGGGCCTCTCACAAGGGAAGCACACCCTAGTTCAGAATATGGGTCCACACAGATCTAGCTGGGACTCAATCTTCCGGCCCCTCTGCTGCCAGTCTTACCATGTATTTTACCATAAATGTTTACCCATATTTCTTTCTAATTAACATAATTTAAATCTCTAATAGTTACACAATAGTCTATTATCGTGTGCCATAATTTTTAATTATCTTAAACAGGTTTATAAGGCCTTTCCTCTGGATAACTGATGGAGAGTCCATTCCCGGAAACCTTTTAATTAGGAAACAGAATGATCTAAAACAGGAGTGAATAGTGTTAAAAAGATTACACAAAAAGCATTTTGTGTTAAAGAATAAATTAAATTACAATTAGGTTTGTTCAAATATAAATACAAATTTCTAATGAAGTGAAAAGAGCCAATTACTTTCTTCTCTTAAACATTTCTTGCCTAATAACAACTATTAAATGTTCAATACAGAAAGATAACCATTGCTAAATTTCTATATGTCTTTCTAACATTTTTCATGGCTGCATAGACCTATTTTAAAATTCAAAATAGTGTCATTTTGTATGTTTTTTAAAATAGCCAAGCTTCTTTTTCTATGTTTTTGAAACATTTTGAAGACTATATTATACTATTCCATTATTTATTACCATTATGCCTAATTAATGCCCTTTTATTGACTATTTAAATCATTTCTGCTTTTGTTGTTGTTGTTGTTATTATATACAGTGCTGCACTGAACAACATTTTGCACATACTATAGACCATTCTATCAGGATGCATTCCTATAAAGAGAATAGCTAGGTAAGGGGTAAGCAATGTCTCAAGGCTTTTGATAGATATGAGGCCTGTCTGAAAAAAATCCAGCAACAAATGCCACCATTTTTCATATTACATGGCTGGATACTTTCCCAGCAGCCCTTATATATACTCAGATTGTAGGCCAGGACGTTTTAATTTATAATCCTACTAACAGAGCTTGAGAGTACACATTTCCCAGTATTCTCACTAATATTGAGAACTTTAAGAAGAGAAATTGCCATTCTGAAAGTAAAAATAGCGTTTTGTTTATAATTTCAATTTTATTACTAGTGAAGTTGGCCACTTTTTCATAAGTATCAATTCTTCTTTTATGAACTGCCAGTGCATGCCTCTTTTCTTCATTCTTTTTCTTTTTCTTCATAATTTGTAGGAATTCATTATGGTCTTAAATACAAGAAAGACTACAATGTCTTGATTTTCATTGTATTCTTAATGTATCATAGCTAGTAATACATATTTGTTGAATAAAAAATTTGTAAGGATATTAGCCTTTATCATATATGTAACAGATGTTATTTCTAGATGATATTTTCAAGTTAATACTTAAAATTTTTTATCACAAATTATGTACAATGTAAGATTTTTCATTTTGGAGCATTTTTAATTGTATAGTTCAGAGGCATTAAGTACACATCGTCGTATCATCCATCTCCAGAACTTTTTCATCTTCTCAAACTGAAACTCTGTGTACCCTAAACAATAGCTCCCTATTCTCCCAGTGCAGTGTACTTTACTTTATAGTGTTTTTGACATGGAGAGGCTTTAAATCTTTATGTACTAGTCAAATGCATTATTCTTTTCCTTTTAAGTTGCCTTTGACTTTATGCTTAGATATGTTTCCCTAGTTAAAAAGAAAGCATTTATATGTATTTTCTCCTAGTTTTTTAGTTTCTGCCCCCTCCCCCACACCCTTTTTTTTTACACGGCATGCTTTCTTTAATCTATCTAGAACTGTTTTAAAATAAAGTACTAGTTAATGACTATTGGGAGACAATTCTCCATATGCCTCTTGTGTTGCTGCACATCTTGTGAGGAGAGGAACTGAGTGCCTTTGTTCTGAACTATCTTTTCAAGAATGTTTGCATAGTGAACAGACTTGGAAAATAGGGATGCTGTACCCTTTGGAACAGAGGGCAGGTTGGTAAGTTGTCCAGTATAACAAAGATACTGCCTTGGTCCAGGGCAAAGGTCAGGCAGGCTTACTGCCCGTCACAAAAAAATCGAGTTCCTTAAGTTTGGATCCATGATACATTCCGCTGGATGTACAAGTGTCATCTAGCCTTCTTTGCATCACCCCGTGGGAACTGGGGCTCAGGGAACTGATGCAAATGCGGATCCTCTAGTTATTTCTATTATAGTCTCTGACTTAGAAGTGTCTTTTCTTAACATCCATAAAACTATGGCTAGCTGGTTGGTTTGCAAGTGAGTAAAAGTCTGAGACACTCACAGTTCTTGACAAAGATTGAACTTTCTTTTTTCCAAAAGTGTGATCATTTTTCTCATTACCATGAATTGAATCATTTCTTCAGATTTGAAATTTCAGCTTAAAATAATACTTAGAGACACTTACATTTATGTCATAACTTTCTTGTCTGTTCTATTTCTTTATTTGCTTATTCTGATGCCAGTAAAATTCTTTTTTAAAAATAATGTTATAGGCATTTTTTAGAGAGAGAGAGGGAGAGAGAGACAGAGATAAGGGGGCGGGCCCAGAGCAGTTTCCATAGTTGTACATCATTAGTAGTGACAGAGTTTCATTCCATACAGTGGATGTGGGAGCTGTGCTGGGTGGGAACTGAACTGGGGGACTCCTGCATGGGAGGTGAGAACCTTTGCTACTGTGCTATTCCGGCAGTTACCAGTTGCACTGCAGGTCAGCATATGGGTTTTCATGGGCCTGGGCTGGGATTCAATCCCTGGACCCCACGGTTACAAGGCAAACACTCAGCCTGTTGAGCTATGCCGGCACCCCAATTTTATAGCCTATTTTAATATCTATCAGTAAATAGCCTCTTTTCTTCTTGATATTTCTTCCTTCTTGCTTTCTTTTCTTTAACCTTTTCTGTCACCCTTGGTATTTTTTTGGCTCTTTGTAACAAATGAGTGATATCTGTTTTGTTCATCATTCTATCTCTATAGTACAGTATCTGGCACATAACAAGTATTCAATAAATATATTTGAATACTATTACTAAAATTAAGATCTATTCTGTCAAGTATTCCATCCTTTCTGAATGTTTGCAATTATATTAACTATAGCAATAGAGTGGTAATAATTTAATTTTTGCATAATTTGTTAGTTCATTTGTTAAACTATTCCTTTAAATGTTAAGAATTTAACTTCCTGATAATACAGTTTAAGAAAGTAGTTTATCCTATTAGAAAATGCCTAATTATAAACACAAAGCATTCTTGTACTTTTTTAATTTCAGAGTTTCCTGGAAATTTGGGGAATTCTAAAATTAATGACATTTCCTAGCAATCCTAAAGAAATTTATAAGTCAACATTTGTTTAATCACCTTTTAATGAGCTTCATTATTTTCACAGCTCCGGCTTTTCCTTAGAAAAGCTTCTGTCTTTGCTAGGAATGTTACAGTTTACTCTTGGGTGAAACCCTTTAGTGAAAAAAATAATTGATGTCAAATATAGCATTTACTGGGGAAGCCAGGATGGCTCAGCGGGTTAAGAGCTCGCTTTGTGTCCCTGGGACCAAGGATTGAGTCCTGGCCCCAGCCTGTGCAGACCCGTGTGCTGAACTGCGGTGCACTTCCCATGCGGGAGGCCCCCAGTCCAGTTCCAGCCCTGCGTGAACCCCACCCACCTGTGTGGAATGAAATCGTGTGGAAAACTGATGATGTACAACCATGGAGACTGCTCTGGGCCCTCCCGTTCTCTCTGTCTCTCTGTGTCTCTGTCAAAAATAATAAAATAAAGAATTTAAAAATATATAGCATTTATTCATGAGAGTGTGTTAAGGGACCAATACAATTATGCGGACTTATTCTATTACCAGAACTGTACTTGGGCCTCACAGAGATGATTTCTAGGCTTGCTGTGCAGTGCTCCCTTTTCCACGGGCTACTCTGCTGTCACTGCTTGGGCCATGGCCACTGCTGGGGACCTGCCGGCAGCTGTGACAGTGGATGGCTGGCCAGGCAGTAGGGGCCTCAAACAACGGCTGAGGCAGCAACCTCTGGATGCGTGCCTCAATGACACACAGGAATTTTAAGTTTGTTAACCTGCACACATTGAAACAACCAGTCCCAAATTCCATGTTGCCCGATAGTCCTAGATCACCGATTGATTTGACGTTAGTGGAAGAAAAATAAAAGTATTTTATAATACCTTATAGTGAAACAGCTGAATGTTCCAGCACATGTTTAGTTGGATTTTATATCCATTTCCTCACTCTTTTCTCCTATTCATGTACAACTACATTTCTACATTCTGGAAAATCGGATAGAATTGGTGACAGTTATTTATTATAGATTGGCATAGGTACCTGTAAGAGGCTCATTAGACAGATATGAAGATAGTAAAGTTTTAGAGGTGAGGACTGGAATTAGTTGACAAGATCTGCCTGCTAGCCAATAGATCAACCTAGTTTTCAGATACAGTGTTAATGCTTCGATTTCTATAAAGTAAAGCTCCATTGCATTGTTTATCCCCTCTTTGAAACCGTTTAGTCCCAATAACTTAGAAAAGCACACTATAACGTATAAGGATAATACATATGATTTCTGGATGATCATACTTTAGAGAGGAGCTAGCTGTCTGAAACCAGTGACTGGAAAACAAAACCGATACAAAGAAAAGCCAGAGACTTTGTTAAGAGCTGCTGGGAAGAACTGGCAATTGCTCCTTCCTCTCTTCCTTAGTGGCTTTTCACTGAAAGTGGAGGACAAGCCCCTCCTCCCCTACATTTCACTGTCAAACTTATCTGCAACGTTCGATATTTTTTAGTTTGACAGACCGAGCCTAAACGTTATAGGATTTCTGTCATTCTTAATATAGTAAAGAAGTTATGAAGTTATATACCGATAAGCGCTAAGAGAGCAATCGTCTCATCTATCTGGTTCACCTCAGTATCTCCAGTTTCTGACACAGTGCCTGGCCCATAGTAGGTGCTCATTAAAAATGTCTTGAATAAATGGTGGTCTGGTGTTATGGACTAAAGGAAGTACTCCCCAAAGAACTATAATTTATCCAAGGCATTTCACAAATCTTGGTAATTGTAAAATTAGAAATGTCATTCTGTTAATTTTGGTAACTAGCTAGATAACTAAACTGACTTATTCAAGATAACTTATTTCAGATAGAGTATTCATTATTTCTTTCTCCATCACCTACCTCTTGCTGTTTAGAAGCCAAGTATCACTAGCAGGTCCAAAAGGAGGCAAGCTAGAAGCTAAGCAAAAGAGATTTACTAGATACAGTGAAAGTTGCACATGTTCTAGGCATTTAAAAAGGTGTGTCTGATTTCTCCTAGTGGAAAAAGTTTATATTTTATTGTTGCAATTTATTTGAGGTAAACATTCTAGGATGTATAATAGGCTGTGGACAGAACAAAGCTTTGTCAAGTGGAAGTGGCTGTTGCTCAGTCAGGAATCATGAAAATTTGCAGAGTTGTATTTAAGGCTAACCAGGGGAGATGCTTTGTAAATAAACCCTCTGTCTCACAATGGAGAGTTTCCGTTTAACTGGTGGGGCACAAATATAAATTCTACAAAATATTTTAGGCACAAAAGCAAAATCTTTTAGATCCTGTCCTGAAAATAGCTTGACGTGAGCATTTTTTCTCATTCCCTGAGGTACAGAACTGGGCTCTGTAGTTTACATGACAAAATTAAGAGGATTCTATGCCATTTTAGACTAATAATGTAAGTTGGAGGGAATACACCCCTTCATTTATTGTGAGAAAGTGTTTACCATCAAGGAATACCAACTTCTAATAAATGTTTAATTTGTTTCTTTTTGTAACACTGTGGATAGTTGCCTTAAATGCTATTAATTTGTCAATGAGCATTAAACATGATAACCAGGCATCTTTTTTTCTGAAAGACCAAATTTAAATTCCCAGGTAAGGACAAAAATCCAGATAAAGACATGATACAAGCATACATTTTGCCAGTAGTCAGTCAGCTGATTTGACAGAGAGGAATTTGTTTTTGTTGCTGCTCCCTTAAAAAATACAATGATGATAATATAGTTGATTTGATTTTTTCCCTTTAACTTTTCATAATATTTTCAGGCTTTACTACTTGGCAAAGACAACTTGGGACAGATTTCTTTATTTTCTCCTCTGGCCTAAAACGAAAAACCCCCACTTTCCAAACTGTTACCACCGAAGAGTTTATTAAATGGCTGAAAAAGACAGCTGGTCCCACCATCTGTTAAAATTTTTCAGGGGCCAAATAAAACAGGTTACACCTTTAGCCATGCCAAGTCTTGCAATACCCCCTTCCTCTCACAGCCTGAGGAGGGCTAATCTGAATTTCACGCTCTGATTTTGCTATTGCTAATGCCTGAGCTACTTATGTGTGCTTTTCCATGTTGCTTATATTACCTCTCTGTCTTTTTTTTTTTTTTTTAGTTACAAAGCTATTCTCACATTTCAACCAAGCTTATTTGCAAACCATTACCTTACACCTCTATAGTCTCTAAAGTTACACCCAGTAACTAGAAGGAAATCCACAGATACCTAATTAATTTCTGACTTTTCAAGCAAAAGGGAGAGCCAAAAGTCTGTTTCTGTTGTTTTGCAACCATTTTTCTATAAATGCTAATGGAGGTAATTCAGATTTTGGAACAAAGGTTTAGCTCACCACACATTGCAGGTGTGAAAGGGTTGAAACAAAAGAGATGCTAACCCTAATGGTATTTCTTGTCATTAACAATTCTTTGATGTTCACACTGGAGCCTCCCTTTCATCTTTTAGTTTTTCAGCCATCTTTGTTAACACACCAGCTCAACTGAATCTTTTTTTTCCCCACCTCCCCCACTGGCCTTTAAAAACATCTGCAAAATGTTTATGCTAAGTTAGTTTGCACTGCATCTTTCAGTACCGAGGCAAAGTAAAATGAGATAAAGCTTGTGAGGTTATTATTAAAACATCAGTAAGTTTCTATCATTAAGCTGAAGGGGAAGATCAATAAAAAGGAGCACTTAATGTTACTTTAATAAGGATGAGTTTCCTGTAACAGGACTTGGGATTAACTTTGGTATCACTGAAGTCTGCTTAACAATAAGGACTTTGCTGTAATGAGAAGAGTTTGACTTGCCTTTACCCAATTAAACACTTTGCAAATACTTCGAATGTACTTGATCTATTGTTTCCTGTTTTAGTGCAAGCTTTCATGAAGGAGCATATTTTAAGAATATTTGACTATATCTTTTTTTTCTTTGTAGATGAGTCTCTGGCAGGCTGCCAAAGACCTTCTAAGGCAGTTTTGCCTCTGTCTGTTCTTCTGTCCATTTAGGATTGGGGAAGGAGGAGGTGAAATGGCAGGGAGCAGAACCGAAGCTTCAAGCAAAGTTGAACTCACTTTGATGACAGCAAAATGTAGGGAACAGTCAACACTACATAATATACCGTCCTAAGCGATTCACAGCAGGATCTGCAACTAGACAGTGGGTGCAAAGTAGAATCAGATGTTTCACACTAAAACAGTTCAGTTGATCTTACTATTTATTCATTAATATATTTTGCATTGTTTTCAATAAAGTAGAAATGCTTATTAGTTGCTTTGGAATTAATACAACTTCCCTTCTAACTAGTTTGTTTAACTACTTAACTGTTTAAGTGGGAAATCCCTCTGGACAACTAATTTGTTTCCACTTGAGGACTCCTTTTGTTTTTGGCAAGTATTAATTTGGAGCTAGTTTAATACTGTTCACAGCTATAATAAATGTGGCAACCTCCTCAGCTTTTATATATAGTTCAACTCCAAATGTCAAATGCTAGGGAGCAGATAATAAGAAAAAGATAAAATACAAATTAATGTTAACAATGTATCTATTTTATGATTTTTTGTCTCATATTATTTAATAATTCTTAGCATTTATGTGATGCTTTTCATCTTCAAAGCACTTTACAAATGTTAGCTAATTAACCACAAGGTAATGAGGCCTGGATAATAATGCTGTAGTAAATTTTCTCTAGCTCAGATCATAAAGCAAAAATAGAGATATATGTATGATATATATTTTTTAAAATAGCATCTGGTGGTCTTAGAGATTTTGTGAGTCCAAGACTCAGACAATTTATCTTCTATGTATAGCTTATATCACTGTAAAAAATCTTAGACAATTCAGATGCTCATGAACTGTAAGGATTTTTCCATCTGGCAGGTGGTTGGTAAACTTTCTTGCATCTTAACCGTGTTTGTTCTTATTCCTTGATATTTTCACCTTGATCTCTATCTTCTTGTCCAATAACAGAGAAAGATGCAAAGGGAAAGACATTCATTATCAGGAATTAGGGATCGATACCCATTTTGTTTTTTCCCTAATTTTTCCGTTTGTTTTTCTCCCCAAATATTCCCAAGTAGTTTTAACTTGTGAACTACATGCTAAAACACTGTGCTATCCTACATTCCTTTGTTTAAAGCCTAAATAAATATAATTTTTCAAAAGAAAAGCATATTTTATTCAATATAAAATATTATCATCTGATATAAAATGGACTCTAGTAAATAAAATTAAGTCACTAATAAATTATAATATAATTCATAGTAGGCTTACATTACAAACTAATAAACACTACTTTATCAGAATGAATTGCTGCATTCAGTCTCTAAGGACACGTTTTATTTTCCTAAACCTCTAATTTGGAAATGTTACTAAAGTTCGTCAGACTCTTCTTATTCATGAATAAGATCCTGAAAATTCAGAGGGGATTTTACTTGAACCACTGAAAGCTCTGTATACTCTAAGTGAGAGAAATTTAATTTAACATAGACTTATCCTATTTGTTAGAAATTTCTCACTCTTTTTTTCTATGAGTTACGGTATTGGGTCATGTCTGCATACCCCAAACATAAGACTGACAAGTAGAGGTTTAAGTTTGGGGGCTATGTCCTCATGAGATTTGGGGAACATGTTGATGTTATTTGGAAAATGCCATATCGTGACTGGTATACAATAGACTACAAAATCAGATGAATTTTTTCATTTTTTAGGCTGATGTTTCTGAAGTTCACAATAATAAATCACCAAGAGAATCAACTACTAAGACAGATTGAATCTGGTTCTATAAATCTGGTTCTATATGGCCTCTTTGGCAAACCAGTGCCTGCGGACAGATTTTTTTTTTTTTAAAGTGCCATTATTGTAGAAGAAGTTTCCCCCAAAGAAATGACTTATACACTTAACTTGTCATGACATACCTGATCAACTGAAGCTTACAATTTGTTGGTCAGAGAGAAGTGCTTCTATTGTAAGTCATGACCTGTCCCTAGGCTTTTATATCCTTAGCTTGGTGTGCCATCAGGTGGGGGTGGGGAAGGGGTCAGGAAGGAGGAGAAACAAAATCAAATGAACCCTTAATGTGACATTTATTCCCCCACTTTCCTATTTGCGGGGAGAATGAAATGAACCCCAGCGCAGATGAAAAATGAACCAAGTGCTTTCACAGTATTCCAACGAAATCTCTTAAACATTCTTCCCGAACTGATTTCCCTTCTGTTGAGATGATCACCACTATATAAAACAAGACACTAACTTGACCCAAACTGCATAGGTTAGTCTGCAATTAGTTGTTAAGAATACTGCCAGAAATATGCTGCTGAGGTCTTAGAGAACTTTGGAATCTTACAGTATTCACATGAGAACAGTTTCTTTTTCTATTTAGCTTGTATCTATAGATATTGGAGAAAAGATGTGAATTTGCTAATAATTAGAATAAAAGTCATTAAGTCATTCAGACATAGTATACATAGAAGCTAAAGATGTTAGACTAGTAATAGGTACCGGAGAGACCTAGTATAATGAACAGATGCTCCAGTGGGTTAATGATAGTTGACGGCACCATTCATTCAAGAACACATCTAAAACTGGGAGTGATGTTGGATTTTAGGACATAAAATCTTGGAATTTCTTGGGGGTTCAGAAAAAGCCAAAAGCGCTAATAATTTTAGGTCCTTGAAAACCCAGTCATAGATGACATAGAGAAGCCCAATGCCCTCACCTGATAGATGAAGAAACTGCAGTTTTGAAGACTCCTTCCCTCTCTGGCCCTTCAATCATGTTTTCTCCTCTCTTTTTTTGAAGAGTGTGTGGTGAGCTGTTAAGTGCTCTATCTTACCTCTCTTCTTCTAACAGTTATTGATCAATAATACATGGTTTCATTAGACAGGATTACTTCACTAGCTCATCTTCTATAGTCTCCTTTATATATTATAGTAGTAATCATGCAACTTCAGAAAAAGGCAACAGAACTGTATTACTCTACTTCTTGTCCAAGGACTTTTTACTAGGCCAAGCCTATCTGGTGTCCCCCATTTGGAAAAGTGGTTAGAAAAAAATTTTCCTCCATTTCTCTGAGTAACTGTCTAGAGCAGGGGCCGACAAACTTTTTTCTGTAAAGGACTAGATAGTAAATATTTTAAATTTTGTGGACCATAAGGTTTGGCCATAACTATCAAGTACTGCTGTTGTAGTGTGAAAACAGCCATGGACCACAGAATGGGTTTGGCTGTATGGCAGTAAAACTTTATCTACAAAATCAGGTTGTGGGCCAGATATGGCCAATAGGCTATATAGTTTGTTAACCATTAGTCTTGAGAAATGTCATTTCCCTGCATGGCCATGATTAGGTACAATGTCCACATATCAGTAGTTAAAAAAGTCAATATTATTTATTTTATCACCTGGATATTAAATACTAGACACCTGAGTAGAAAGGCTGACAAGTTTTATTGTTGGGTTTTTTCAGTCTGCATGTTCTATGAATAAAAACAGAAGTGACTGTTAACCCAAAATTATGTGATGTAGACATAGTATGCTCTTTCTAATAAAAGATTAAAATTTTAGAGTTATCTTTGTCCAACTGTTGGATATTTGACTGGGTTTTTTGAGTTTATATTCTAACAGTCAGAGCTATAGCCAGAACTGACAGAGGAGTTTTCTTGCAGTTTCCCCATTTCCCTTTATCCGTTTAGCTTTCCTATGCTTGTAGGCACTTGTGCTTCATGCCTATAGTTGCTTTTGCACAATATGCCCCAGACATTTTACTGCCCATCAATCCCTAACAAACTTGTTTTTCCTGGTTTGTTGTTTCAGAACCAACTCTTAGAAGTTAACTCATTTGAAAAACGAATCATAATAAAAGTGTTAGATTGTATAATAATTTTATGTATTCTTCTTTGGGATGAAAGATAGTTCAGATTGACCTTCAAACAAAGGGCTCACCACCATTTTCTTTATTGCTTTAATCTTAACCAAGGAATCAGAAATCTCTCTGCAAATCCCTGTTAAGACTATTGCACATTGCCTCAAGACCTCCAATAATTATAGCAATCTCTAACAAAACACCAATGACATTTTTCACAGAACTGGAACAAATCATCCTAAAATTTACATGACACTACAAAAGTCCCTGAATAACCAAAGCAGTCTTGAGAAAGAACAAAGTTGGAGATATCATACTGCCTGATATCAAACTATATGATAAGGCTATAGTAATCAAAATGGCATGGTGCAGGCATAAAAACAGACACATAGATCAATGAAACAGAATAGAAAGCCCAAAAATAAACCCATGCCCGTGTGGCAAGAATATACAATGGGGTAAAGATGATCACTTGAATAAATGGTATGGGGAAAACTGAACAGATATATGTTAAAAAAAAAAAAAAGATAGAAAAAGAAACTAGACCATCTTTTTACACTATATATATGAGAATTGACTAAAAATGGATTAAATACTTAAATGTAAGACCCAAAACCATAAAACTCCTAGAAGAAAATATAGGCAGTAAATTCTCTGATATTAGTTTTAGTAATATTTTTCTTTTCTTTTATTGTTTTTGACAGGGAGAGAGACAGATAGAGAGAGTGAGAAAGGGGAGGGCCCAGAGCAGTCTCCATAGTTGTACGTCATCAGTTTTCAACACAGTTTCATTCCACCCAGATGGGCAGGGGGCTGTGCAAGGGGCCCTGCAGGGCAGGAACTGGGCTGGGGGCCTCCCACATGGGAAGCTCGCTTCAGTGCAGCATATGGGTCCACACAGGCAAGGGAAACAAAAGAAAAAATAAACCAATGGGACTATATCAAACTAAAAAGTTTTTCCACAACAAAGGAAATCTTCAACAAAATGTAAAGACAACCTACTGAATGAGAGAAGACATTCGCCAATGATACATCCTATAAGGGGTTAATATCCAAAATTTAGAAAGAACTCATGTAACTTACCACAAAAACTAACAATCCAATTAAAAAGGTGGGCAGAGTACCTGATAAACATGTCATCAAAGAGGACATACAGATGGCCAATAGACATATGGAAAGATGCTCAGTGTCACTTATCATCAGAGAAATGAAAATTAAAACCACAATGAGATATCAGCTTACACCTGTCAAAAAGCATCAAGTGTTGGTAAAGGACGGGAAGAAAAGGGAACTCTCATGTACTGTTGGTGGGATTGTAAATTGTTGCATCAATCATGGAAAGCAAGATGGAAGTTCCTTAAAAATTAAAAAGAAAGCTAACTACCTTATGATCCAGCAATTCCATTTTTGGGGATTTATCAGAATAAATCCAAAACACTACTTCAAAAATATCTATGCACCCCTATGTTCACTGCAGAATTATTTACAAAAGCCAAGTCCATCAACAGAAGAATGGATAAAGAACAATGAACAAATAAGCTCATAGATTCAGAGAGAGCACTATTAGGGTTCTTGGATAGGAGGTGGTTTTGGGGGAATGAGTCAAGGGGGAGTGGATAAAAAGGTCTAAATTGGTTGTTACAAAATAGTCATGGGAATGTAGAGTATAACATAATGAATATAGTCAGCAATACTGTAATAATTACATTTGGTATCAGATGAGTACTGGATTTATTGGGATGATTACTTCATATGTTTTATAAATATCTAATTACTGTGTAATACACCTGAAACTAATATAACATTGTATGTCAACTGTAATTGAAAAATAAAAAATGTTTTTTAAAAAAGATGTGGTACAGGGGAAGCTGGGATGGCTCAGTGGGTTAAGCGCTTGCTTTGTAGCCCCAGGGACCAAGGATTGAATCCCACTTCTGGTCCAGGTGGACCCATATGCTGAACTGGGGTGTGCCCCCAGTTCAGTTCTTGCTGGGGCCTATGCGGGAGGCTCCCGGCCCAGTTCCTGCCCTGCGCAGCCCTGTGCCCACCTGTGGAGTGAAACGATATGGAAAACTAATGCTGTCAACTATGGAGACTGCTCTGGGCCCTCCCCATTCTCTCTGTCTCTCTGTGTCTGCCTCTCTCTCTGTCAAAAAACAATAAAAATAAATCTTAAAAAAAAGATGTGGTACTTAGCCATAAAAAGAATGAAATCTTACCATTTGCAACAACATGGATGGACCTAGAGGATTTTATGCTAAGTGGCATCAGTCAGACAGAGAAAGACAGATACCATATGACTTCACTTATATGTAGAATTTAAAAATCAATATAAATGAACAAACAAAATATAAACAAATCTCCAACCTGTATGTTTTAGTTCTTTCCCTAGCGGTTGAGGCTGGTTGGACAGGTTTAAATCAAATTGTACTTTGCTATTTTCTACAAAGAAATAATACTACTACTAATAAAATAGAAACAGGGAACAATGTGATGGTTGCCAGATGGGGGTGGGCTGGGGGGCTGGGTGATAAAGGTGAAGGGAGTAAGAAGTATAATTGGTAGTTACGACATAGTCATGGGGATATAAAGTGCAGAATAGGGAGTACAGTCAATAATATAGTAATAACTATGTATGGTACCAGGTGGGTACCAGACTTACCAGGGGCATCACTTCATAAATTATATGAATGTCTAACCACGATGTTGTACATCTGAAATGAATATAAAATAATATTGAAAGTAAAAAAAAAAAAAGTTTAAAAAGACCTCCAATAATTTTGTATTTCATAAACCAATAGTTGTCTGAAAACTTCAAGCTTCTACCCAACTCTGCCTCCACTGAGCCTTTGGTACTCTGGTCACCACCAGGCCCGCTCTGCAGGCCTCTTACTGAGGTTGCAGTTGTTACATGACAGTGTAGAGTAGCGAGTAAAGAGCCCACTGGAGCCAAGCCATCCAGGCTCACATCCCTGCTCCCCCACATTGCAGGTCTTGGATGTGTCACTGCACTTTCACACATGTCAGTTTCCTATAAAGATGCTGCTAATGATGATAACGTTTACTTCCGTAACAGGTCACTGTGAAGAGTCAATGGAGCATTAGGGGTAAAGCACAGGGCTGGGTACATAGTAAGTACCGTACTCAATACATGGTAGATACATTACTCTCAGATAAAAATTATATAAAAGCATCAGCATATTTTATAGGAAACTGTATTTTGCTTATTCTGGCCCCAGACCGACTGTCACTTAACTGTCAGTGTTTCTTAAGGAACAGTCACATGCAGGCTGCTTGGCTCCAGGAAAGAGTATGGCTTAGGACTCTGATACATGTGATTTGCATATTGCTCCTCCCTACTAGCTCTCTGTCAGGTAGCGTAACCTTTCTGAGCTTCCCATTTATGCTTTTTGCCTACTTAACATAGCTTTGTATGAAGTTTACATAGGAGGATGCCAGTGAAATTGCATTGAATAAGTGCGTTCAATATCTTAATTTCAATAATGACTTTAGACACCCTCACTTCATATCTACAAATATCCATAGAGTTCTTGCAAGGCCTGCTATCAACATCTTACAAACTGGGGGAATTGTTTAGAGAAATATTTTTGGAAAGAAAAGCATCTCCTTCTTAAATAAGTTGTCTGTTCTATGTACAAGTGAGGCTGGTCTCAGACAGTCTGACACCACTGGGAAGCCTGATTGTTTGATACAGAGAGCCCAGAATGCAGAATAAACTGACCTAGATTCTTGTCTTCACTTTGTCACTGATGCACCTTGTGACCCCTGGGAAAGTCACTGGACCGCTGCTCTGTCATCTGTAAAATGAATAGATTGGCCTGAGTATTTTCTAAGTCTTCTTACTGTTCCACAATAGAACCTTTTACATGTACAGGGCAGTGGCATGTCAATTTTATGCCTTAAGATTAGCCAGTGACATTCAACCACCCGATGCTGTCAAGGGATTGCTAATTGATAGAAATATTTTCTTTGTTTTTAACATTGTAGTGTGAGTGGCACTTGACTTCTCTTGCTTTGTTTTTGTTCCCTTTCTTTTATTTTGAATGATACATGGCCCAGTAAAACCACACGAGTGTGTGAATGAAGAAAATATTCTGTGTGACTCAAAAGACTAGCATTCTTTGCTATCATTGATCAAGGGACTGGTTGGGAGAACAATAAATACCAGAGGTTTATGTAAGTGGGAAGCATTAGCCAATTAAAAAAAAATAAGCATAGGCTCTCCCCAAACTTCCATTTTATTCACAAGATTTTCATTAGTTCATGTATGTTATGCATAAATGCACTAAATCATTCTCTACATTTTACATAAATTGAGTATATTGAAAACCTGATATGGCTGGGCACTTCAATAAAAACAGCCTTTTCTTGAGGTCAAATAGTAAATTAGGACAAAATTTAAAATATATCTGATTGAAGGCATTGGAAAGCTAGCAAGAGAGTGAAGAACTATTGAAGCGAAGTCTAGGAGAAGATAGACATTCTGAGAGGAGGATAGCTCAGCATTTGGGGCAACTTTTCTTCTGGTAGACATTTACCAACTCCAGAAGAGACACTTAACTCTTCAATATTCTCTCTCTCTCTCTCTCTCTCTCTCTTTCTGTCTCTCTCTCTCCTCTCTCTTTCACTTAGGATCACAAAGAACCCCACTCTAGGGGTTGGTGAACCAGATGTAGTGCTCTCACAGTCAAGGATTGCAGGTCAGTATCAAGTCACTGCAGGCTCTAAAGTTGTACTAAAGTGGCTCTGAATTATTCATGCCCCCAGCACATATTGTTTTATGTAAGAAGAAAATATTATCCTGAGATTCAAATAATTTTGCAAATATAATTCCCAACATGCAATAAATAATAACCAAAAGAGTAAGAAAACATGAATGAGAACCATACCATAGAAACCAAAGAAAGAGTAAACCATAAAAGCAGTTAGGAAAAAACACATTACCTTTAAAGGTACAATTTGGCCTACAACTGACTTCAATAGATAACAATGAGAGCCAGAAGATAGTGAAGTGCTATCTTTAAAGTTTGAAGAGTAAATAACTGCCGATATAGAATTCTACAGTCCTAAGTAATATCCTTCAAGAATTAATGTGAAATAAAGACATTTTCAGTTAAACAAAAATTTACAGTAGCAAACTCACACTAGAAGAAATACTAAGGAGTACTCTTTAGGCAGAAGAAAACAGATCCCAGAATAGTGGGTCAGAGATGTGGGAGGAAATCCAGAACAGTGAAAATAATAATAAATGTCCTATAGAATATAAAGTTCATATGAAATTAAAATATACAACAGTAGTGGCAATACAATCAAGGAGAAATATATAAGACAGAGAGCTAGAGAAGTAGATATAGTTTTAAGGTCCCTGAATTCTTGCATTGTCTAAGAAGAGAGTATAAATATGAAGTAATATTAGATTTTGATAAGTCAATGTGTATATATAATTTCTTGGATAGCCACAAGAAAATAATAAGTGTATGCGTATAACAAATAATAAAGCCTTAAAATATATAAAGAAAAACTGACAAAACTAAAGGGAAAAATAGGAAAATCCATAATCATAGTGGGAAATTTTAACAAACTTCACTGATAGAAAAAGCGGTAAAAAAATCAGTTAGTATGAGAAAGAAGAAAATTACATTTGATTGTACATATATAGAAGACTGCAGAATATATCTAATTTGTAAGTATATAAAAGATATTCACAAAAGTGTTATCAAAAAATCATGTGCTGGGCCTTAAAGTCTCAGCAAATATCAAAGTCTTGAAATCATACTAAATTTGTTCCCTGGTCATACACAATTAAGCTAGAACTCAACAATAAAAAGATAAAAGAAAAATTTGTCTACATTTAGAAATTAATAAACTAAAAATCTCATGCTCAAAAAAGAATCATAATGAATATTTAAAAACATTTTAAATGGAATGATAATAAAAATACTGTATGGTGCTACTAATTTCATACTGAGAGGGAAAATTACAGCTTAAATGAATATATTAGAAAGAAGGTTTAAAATCTTAAGAAGTTAGAAAAACCAGTGTAACTCACTACATTAACAAAATAAAGGAGAAAAATAATAGGTTACTTAATTATATAAAAACCAAGTATTTGATAAAGTCAAATACCCACTTATAAGGGGTAAAAAAATCCCTCTTGAGAATAGAAAGAAAATAGCAAGTATCATAATTAATGGTAAAATACTAAAAGTTTTCCTTTTGAGATTGGGAAAAAGGCAAGAGTCCTAGTATCAACCCTCCTGATCAACCTTGTATTGGAAACCTTAGCCAGGTGAGTATGGCAGATTGATTACAAAAATGACTATAATTCTCTACCTCCCCCTATATCCATTCCCTTTGCGATGTAATTGACCTTGCAGCATCTCCCATCAAAAGCTGGATCCTATTTACCCACCTCTTGAATCTGGGATGGCCTTACATTTTGCTTTGGTTAAAAGAATGTGGTGGAATTGACAATGTGCTGGTGCTGAGCCTCAAGAAACATCACACTCCCCTTTGGAGGTTCTGTCACTGCCATTGTGAATAACAAATTGGAGGATGAGACCATGTCAAACAGAACTAAGTTAGCCCAGCTGTCCCTGCTGTGGCTCTAGATATGTGAAGAATCCATCCAACATCAGCAAAGCTGCTTAGCTGACCTGCAGCAATTGCAGAGACACAAGTGAGCCATGGCAAGACTTGTTTAAATCAATAGAAATACTTGGCCAACCCATAGACTTGTGAAAAATATGTGGTTGATTTGGCATGCAATAACTAATTGATACAAACATTAAGTCAAGAAAAATGCTAAAAAGGAAGAAAATATTTATATATTTGCTCAGGGTATAATTGTATATTGTAGAAAATTTAAAAGTATCTACAGATACGTTATTGGAATTAGTGAATAAATTTAGCCCAGTTGATGGATCTCAAATGTAAAAAACATTGTTGCATTTCCCTGTAATAACAATGTCTTAGTCTGTTTGGACTGCTTCAACAGAATACCATAAACTGATTTAAACAACAGAAGTTAAAGATGAAGGTACTGATAGACTTGGCATCTTGACTGAGCCTGATTCCTGGTTCATAGATAGCCATCTTTCACTGTGTCCTCACGTAGTAGAAGACGCAAGCAAGCTGTCTGGAGTCTCTTTTATAAGGGCACTAATCTCATTCATGAGGTGTCCACCTTGATAACCTAATCACTTCCCAAAGGCATATGAATTTGGGGGGGGAACACAAACATTTATATTGTCTATAGCAGACAACAAATAGTTAGAATTTTTTCTTAACTTTTAAATAGTATCATATTATATGTGGTTCATTGGAATAAAACTAACAAAATATGTGTAAGATTTCTCACATAAAATTTTAAATCATTATTGGAAGAGAAGAAGTAACTAGATAAACAGAAGGATATACCATATTTATGGACTGAAAAATTTAATATTGTAAACATAACAATTCCTTCCAAATTGACATACAGACTCAAGGTATTTCCAAAGATATCCCAGCAGTTGTTTTATTTTTTCCAGAAGTTGACTATTTGATTCTATAATATGCAGATGGTCCAGACTAACCAAGCATCTCTTGAAGAAAAAAAGCAATGTTTGAAGATTTGCTTTGCCATATACCAAGGCCTATTATAAAGGTATAGTATTTAAGAAAAGGATAACAAATAGATCAGTGGAACAGAATAGAGAATCCAGAACAGACCCATAAACACTTGATTTACGTAAATGGTATTATTTTAGAGCAGTAGGAAAAGGATGGTCTTTTCATTAAATGAGCCTGAGACAATTGAATATCCATTATAGAAAACATGAAAACTGACCCTTACTGCACATCATTTACAAAATCACATTTAGGTGAGTTAAAATTGTAAATGTAAATGGCAAAAGCAATAATGCTTCCAAAAGATACTAAAGGCAAATATTTTTATGGCCTTAGGGTAACAAGACTTTTTAATATGCCATAAAAAAGCACTAATTAAAAAGAAAAGATTGATAAGTTGTATTATTTAAAATTACAAATACTTTTTATCAAAAGACACGTTAGGAGAATGAAAGAGCAAACCACCTAGTAGAGAAAATATCTGCAACACATATAACTAACAATATATAATACATTTCTTCAAATTAAAAGAAAAAAATGTTAATTAAAAATGGGCATATAACAAAAAAGGTATCTAAATGTCCACTAAACAATAAAGCGTGCACTATAGCATTTTTGATCAGTGACATGTGAGCTATAATCATAGTCATATTCTACTATATACTCATCAGATTGCCCATTTAAAAAAGACAATAGCAAAGAGTTGGTGAGAATGCAGAACAATGAGAACTTTCTTATACAACTAGAGTAAATGTAAATTGGTGCAATCACTCAGGAATACAGTTTGGTATTATCTACTGAAGTGAAGATATGTGTACCTTGAGACCCTGCAATTCTAATTCTAGGTATATAGCTAACAGAAATGCATGCAAATATACACTAAGAGACATATATAACAATGTTTGTAGTAGCAATTTCCAAAATAGCCCCAAATTGGAAACAAATCATATTTGTCTACCAATAGTAGAATGGGCTAATCAATTATGGCATACTGCAGTCATTACATTGCACAACATTGATGAAACTCATAAATATAACATTGAATAGAAGGAAGAATATCCAAAAAAATTACATATTACATGGTTCCATTTATATAAAGTTCTCAAAACCTGCCTATAAGAGGCAAAAACTAACTATAGTGTTTAGGGATGCTTGTAAGTGGTCAAACTGTAAGGAACATCATGGAAGTATTTACCATAAAGGTCATGAGATTGCTTATCTTTCAGGGTGTGGGTGGGGGCTAGTAATTGAGAAGGGACATGAGGGAAATATCTAGGATTTTGACAATGTTCTGTTCAATGTGGTTACATACTCACTTTCTGATAACTTACTGAGCTGAGTCTTCTAATTTGTGCCACTTCTATATATGTACTATCTTTAAAAATAAAGTTTAAAAAGTGGATAAAAGCATACCTGCAGATGAACCAAAATGGAAAAGAAACTGCAGCTCAGAACATGAGCACCAAGGGTGTGCAGTGAAGTTTTTAAAATAATTGTTCTATTGTCAGAATTATGTCTGTGTTGTTAAGCGTCTGTTATTCTATTTATCTTGACATTATCTTTCAGCCTGTTAATTTTCTTCATGTTAATCATCCTTATAGAAATACTATCTAAAGCAAGCTTGTCCAACCTGCTTCCCATGGGCCACATGTGGCCCAGGATGGCATTGAATGCAGCCCAATACAAATCTGCAAACTTTCTTAAAACATTATGAGATTCTTTGTGATTTTGTTTTGTTTTCTTTTTTTAGCTCATTAGCTATCATTAATGTATTTTATGTGTGGCCCAAGACAATTCTTCTTTTTCCAATGTGGTCAAAAAGGAAGCTAAAAGGTTGGATACCCCTGAAAAGTCAATGGCACAAACAATAGATGTTTAATTATATAATTTAAAAGGTTAATCAAAAAAAATTTAAACACAAAATGATAAGCACTCGAAGAAGTAAGAGATAAATGTACATCTTTCATAGAAAGGGAGACTAAATGTTGCCTTAAATGATAAATCAAGATCATAGAAACAAATTATTCAGGTATATGATCAAAATCCTTGACAAAATTAAAATTAGAGATAATTAAAAAATGGTTGTTTCTGGGGGTAGAGACTAACAGGAGCATAGAGAAGAAATTTTCTAAAAACTCTCTGGACTATTTTATTTTTGTTTTGTTTTTGCAATGGGCATATTATTTTGAAAAATGTAAGAAATTTATGAGACTAGAGGTTAAATCATTCTCATCTACTTGATTTAAGAATTGTGTTTTGAGTTTGTAGCACTATTCCTAGCCCATTAAATAACATCTACACACCATTTCTAAAGTACTGTTTGGAGTTATAGCTGAGGCTATGACTAATTATTACATAGCTTCTTTTTAATTACTTCTATTTTCTTTTAAATTTTATTTATAGATATATTTTAATTAGAAACAAGGCAGGCATACAATTATGTTGTACATGGACAAGTGGAAGGTTATGAACATTTCTATTCAACAGGTTGAAAAGCAGCTGATATTATTAAATCAAAAGTAGACGAGTCAGTAATAAAAGGGAAATTTACTAAAACATTT
Source organism: Craseonycteris thonglongyai (assembly GCA_004027555.1). Taxonomy (NCBI): domain Eukaryota; kingdom Metazoa; phylum Chordata; class Mammalia; order Chiroptera; family Craseonycteridae; genus Craseonycteris; species Craseonycteris thonglongyai. The sequence goes on along the minus strand of PVKE010014122.1, from coordinate 90 downwards.
ATATTAACAATGTTAAAAATCTAGATATTATAGATATTATTTTTAAACAATATAATAGTCAATTTGTGTGTCTTCTGCTCTGCTTGCATA
>PVKE010014121.1:0-35442 GCA_004027555.1 Craseonycteris thonglongyai | reverse complement strand
GATCGAAGACAGTCAAGTGTAGATTCTCGTCAAAGCCGCTCTGGGCAAGGTAAATTTTAATTAAATTTATTATTAAATTAAAAAGAAAAGCTATCAGCTATTCCTTTCTAGTATTTAATCTGAGGACTGGGGTTTTTGCTGGGTCTAATTTAGATACTTTAGGGCTTAAATGTTAATAGTCTAAAAGTGCTATATGATAAAAGAAAATGAAAAATAGTTTCATGTGTTTTTTTAAACAATATTAAGGTTTTAAGAAATTTTAAAGAATATGTCTGGATACCACTTTTGGAATATAACCAAAAGTAAATTTTTAACTAACATTTGTTGGAGTATCATCACACTGGGTTCTTAAAATATCATCACTACAGTATTTGTTGTTTTAGCTCTCTTAGAATAAATGATTTTTGTTTATAATTGCTGTCAAAAATTAGGATCTTCTTATTTATTTTCTTTTTCTGTTTAAAATTTATTAGCATTGGTTTTTAACTTTTTTTTTTGAAGTGACAACTTTCAAACTAGTAAAAATATTCTGTATCAGTGAAGTCTTCAGATACACCTTTAAAATTGCATGACTAGCACCTCCACTTCCCTTTTTCCTTATGGTCCTTTGTGTTTATTTTATTTACTTTGTTTAAAACTAGAGTGAAAGTTCATAATTGCAGAGATTTTTGTCTGATTTGCTCATTGCTGTATTTTCAGTACCAAGAATAAATACCTGGTATTTAGTACTTACAGAAAAAAATGTTGAATGAATGATCTCTTAAGAAAATGAGAATTGAGAACCCAATCTGATAAATATACAAAATTTCAGGCAGTCATTACTGAGTTACATTTTTAGAGAATTTTTACTTACAAATAAAACAAAGCTTAGATTTACAAATGTTCAGTGTTTTAATCCTATAAAAGCTCCTAGTTCATTTATTCCGTAAGCCTGTTCCCTTTTTTCTCCAACTCTGCTCTTCCCAAATTTTAGAGTTGTGCTATTTTAATAAAATTGTTGGTTGCAGAATAAAGAGAGGAATGATTTATGCAGATTGATTTGGGAATTTTAGCTTATACTAGTACTTGATCATCCTGAGGAATTTGACTAAAAAGAAAGACACACAAATGTTGTCATCAGAGATTCCTTAAATAAACAGCCCAGCTAAATCACTCCATGTATCGAAGCTCCCAATCAGCTTTTTAGTCCTCTTCTCTTAAATATGAGAAGCTAATCTATTACTAGATATTTAAAGAAACCCTCTAATATGTAAAAGATAGAGATTAAGCTAAACAGAATAAAGCAACTTGGAGAGAATAGAAATTTTGCTGAGGAAAATAATAGAACCGTTATTAACATCATCGGGGAAATAAATAATACAGGCATGAAACAAGGAAATGCTGTAAAAGAATAATACTCTGATTTTAAAAGAGGTTTTAGACATTAAAAGTTTGATAGAGATTTAAAAAAATACTATGAAGAAGTATTAGAAAATTAATGTTGAAGAAATCTTTGAAAAAGACAATTATAGAAAAGAAGTGAAGAGTGTTAAGGACCTTACAGGACCAGTCCAGGAATTTCAATATTCAAATAATATTTGTTTCCAAAAGAAAGAACAGAAAATGGGAAAGAAATCAACTAAGTGGTTCAAGAGAATTTTCTTATAATCATGGAGATGTAAAGTATAGCATAGGGAATATAGTCAATAATATTGTAATAACTATGTATAGTGCCAAGTGGGTATCAGACTACTCAGGGAGGATCTTTTCACAAATTATATAAATACCTAACCACTATTCTGTAGACCTGAAACTATAAAAAAAATTAAATGTCATCTGTAATTGAAAAATAAAAAATGCATTAGTTTTAATTTGGAGAATTTTAAAAAATAAATAAAGAATATACCCCTCCCTGCCCCCCCACCCAACCCCACTCCCCTAAAAAAGAGAGAGACTTTTCTTGAACTAAAGAACATGAATTTCCTGGTTGAAAGGCTTCTTATTACTAAGTGCTTGGAACAGTGGATTAATGTAAATACAAACTAAGACACATTGTTGTGAAATTTCATATCACTGGGCCAAACAGAAGATCTTTCATGCTTCCAGAGAGGAAAAAAGACTTACCATATATATTACAAAATAATAGGAGTCAATTGGCTTCGGACTTCTCAGTGGTAGCTTTAGAAACTGGATGAAAAATGGAGCATCACTTTCAACATTGTGAAGAAAATAACTTTAGGCCATATATTTCCAATAAATTTAACAATTAATAAAAAAAGAAAAATAATTTTTAGCTTACTATTTCATGTGCATTGAAATTATTAATCAGATATAATAATAAAATTAAGGTGTTTAAAGACATGTAAGTTTTCTTCTTAGCCTGCCTTTTACTCTTTTCTAAGAAATCTGTTGGAGAATGTGATCTATCAAAATGAGAAAGTCAGCCAAATAAAAGAAAGAAATTGATTACAGGAAATAGGAAAAGACAGGGACAGAGGACAAACAGACCAGTGTGAAGTACATTAAAAACCTCCAGCATAGTTGTCCCTAAGAAATGACATTGATAGAAACCTGATACATTTAATTATCTCTAGAAAAGTTTTAGACAGAAGGCTCAGGTTTGAATTGGTAATAAATATATAAAATAATAAGTGAAAGCAATTTTAAACTCAGGGAAAACAATGTGGAGTAAAGGAGATTTTTAAAGCAGGCATGTCCAACCAGTGACTCAGGATGGCTTTGAATGAGGCCCATCACAAACTCTTAAAACATTATTTTTTATTTTAGTTCATTAGCTATTGTAAGTGTTAGTGCATTTTATGTGTGGCCCCAGACAGTTCTTCCATTGTGGCCCAGGGAAGCCAAAAGGTTGGACACCTTGTGTTAGAGTAAGTTCTCAGTCTTTGGGGCAGGGTGTTGGGTAGCTGATATCCATGCCAGTCACCTTTAATACTAAACCTTATCAGTTTACTCCACTTTGGTATAATATTTTTATTATTTGAGTTGGACTGTCATGGTTGGGAAGCAGTGCTCTAACGTAAAAGGAGCAAATCTGGCTCATGTGGCCTTTTTTTGTAATTAGTTGATAGATTTGATTTGCTAAGACAATTTTAATTATTGTTGCATCTATGTTCATGTGGGATATTAACTTTTAGTTTTCTTGTCTTATTATGTCTCTGTCTGATTTTGGTATCAGGGTAATGATGGCCTCATAAATTCGTTGAAAGTTCAGAAGTATTGCCTCCTCTTCAATTTCCTGGAATGTTTTGTGTAGACTTGGCTATTATTTCATCTTTAAATGCTTGATAGAATTTCTCAAGGAAGCCATATGGGCCTGGAATTTTCTTTGTGGGAAAACTTTAAAATACAAATTAAATTTCTTTAATAAATATAGGACTATTCAAATTATTTATTTCCTCTTGAGTGACCTTATTAAATATGAAGAATCTGCAGTGGAGCTACTTTTCTCATTATTGATATTGGTATTTGGGTATTTTTTCTTGTTTTGATCATTTTAAATAGAGCTATATAAATTTTATTAATCTCAAAGGATCAGTTTCAGTTTTTGTTCATTTTCTGTGTTGCTTTCCTGTTTTTTATGTCATTGATTTCTGCTTTGTCCTTTATTATTTCCTTTGAGTTTCATTTTATCTTTTTCTGGTTTCTTAATGTAGAAACTCAGGTCATTGATATTGGAACTTTCTTTTCTAATATAGGAATTTTAGTGCTATAAATTTCCCTAAATGCACTGCTGCAACTGTATTTTACATACTTTAATGAGTAGTGTTTTCATTTTCATTCAATTCAAAATACTGTCTAATTTTTCTTTTGATTTCTTAACCCATGTGTTATTCAGAAGTATGTTGATGTAGTTTACAAGTATTTGAGAATTTTTCAGATATCTTTGTCATATTGATTTCTAATTCAATTTTATTGTGGTCAAAGAACACCCTTTCTATGAGTTGAATCACTTGCTATTGATACCTGTTTTATGGCTCACCAAATGATCTGTCTTAAATGTTCTAAGTGCACTTTAAAAGAATATGCATTATGCTCTTTTGGGGTGGAAGGTTCTATAAATGTGATGCTGGTCAAGTTGATTGATAACATTGTTCAAATCTTAGTATCCTTTCTGATTTTCTGTCTGCTCATCCTGAAGTTACTAGGAGAGGAATATTGAAATCTCGGATTGTAAATGTGGATTTATCTCTTTTTCCTAGAAGTTCTGTCAGATTCCTCATACCACTGGTACTCTGGTCAGAAAGGATTCCCCTTCCTCAGAAATTTAAGTACCGTATCTCCCAGCTACAGCTACCAGTAATGACATAGGCTTACTTGGTGGGTAGAGCTGGAAGAGAAAAGTAAAAGAGAAAAAAAGCCAGGGGACTTCCCATACTCTCTCAGTCCCATGTGGAACCTCCCTCCCCCGTCCCATTCATACTCTACCAGAAAGAAAAGATTGTCTTTTGTCTTCCTGTTTGTCTGTGGTGTGCATTGCCAGGATTTGAATTTCCTTTGAGTTCAGGCTGCGTTTGAGGACATAAAAAAACAACAGGAAATGTACCACTGAATTGGTTGTCCTTCAAGTTTTGATTTCCTTCCACAATTTACCTGCTACTACTTGTTTTTCAGAGTCCTTAGATTGCTGCTCCATCGTTCTTTCCAGGGTTTTCAGATACATTCAGGGATTTTAGTTATATCGGTTAAAGTGGAATGTGCTTTCTCCATCTTAACCCAGAATCAGGGCCATTCTATTTACTATATTTTGTGTTTGCCTGTTTGGAGTGAAGATATTAAAAATATTTAATAATTAGTATGCCATAAATAACAACCAACACCAGTATGTTTAAAATAAACACTAATTTTAAACAACTGCTATGCCCATATAGGTACATAAGGTCTGATAAACTGCCCTTACCTGATTGTGGATACAGTTTCTATTTAATGTCTCTTCTCCAATAATAATAGCAAACATGTAAGGTAAGATGTCTGGTGAGGTGTCTTATCCTTCGAATATGAGTGCACTCTTCTGTGTGTTAGTTAACTAGATCAGCCTCTGATCTGTTTCCCAGGTACAATGGATTCTGACTCAAACATACCCACACTCACTTCTCAGCTTAGGGGAAGAAGCCTCTTTTGTCTTCTGTTTAGCAAATGAAGGAGATAGGAGATGGCCTGACTACTTACACTGAATCAGGTTTCACTCTCATTAGATTATTGTCCTTTGCTTAAAACTGACCTGGAGGGAAGCCAGGATGGCTCAGTGGGTTAAGTGCTCACTTTGCATCCCCAGGGACCGAGGATCGAATCCTGGTCCCGGCCCATGTGGACCCATACACTGAACTGGGATGTGCTTCCCATGCAGGAGGCCCCCAGTTCAGTTCTCCCCACCCCCATTCAACTCCTAGCTCCCATTCGGGAGGCCCCCAGCCCAGTTCCTGCCCTCCACAGCCTCGTCCACCTGTGTGAACCAAAAACCATGTTGAAAACTGATGATGTACAACTATGGAGAATGCTCTGGGCCCTCCCCCTTCTCTCTATCTCTCTCTGTCTCTCTCAAAAACAAGAAAATAAATCTTTAAAAAAAATTATTTAAAAAAATTTACCGTAGCTTTCAACATAGATTGCTTTAGGAATAAAGAAAATGAACATAACATTTAATAATACAAATATGTCAGGCTCTAGGCTAAGTGCTTTCACATAATCTTCATTTTTTAATACCTACTGTGAAGTAGGTATTATTTTCAGTAGGAAAATGTTTCAAGCTTTATACTGATCCATACCCAAAGTTTCATTCAAATCAGCCATGTCAGTGGCATGTATTTAGAACCTTCCATTCTGATATTTGAAATACAGATTTGTTTGTTGGTGGCTAGATAAGACTGGAAGAAAAGATCTGCTTATAAATGATAAATCCTGAAGTAACTTTATTTCTAGTCTTATATTTCTTAAGATATTTAACTTTTGTTGATTTATTCTTTGTGTAACACTTTTCCTATAAAATTAAACTTGAAATTGACTCTCTAATCAACTTTTTCTTATGAACTTGGGGTGCTAGGGATATGTTGTCACAGAATTTATACAAGGTTTTCTATGTGTGTGTAAATATATATATTTTTTTAATAAAATGCAGTTTTAGTTCTGTTCTCCCTCATTTAACAGTGTAGCATAGCCATCTCTCCAGGAACATACTTAAATTCTAATTTCTTAAAATTTGTGTAGTGATCCATAGCATAAGTAACCCATTATTTACTTCACCTGGTTCCTTATCTGAGTGTTAATGGTTTCAAAGTGAGTCATAATAATTTGTTTGGTAATGTATTAAACTCTGGGAATATGCAAACCCCAAGCACATTTTGTATAAGGACATATTAAGTTTCCTAAAATATTATGATAATTGGCCTACTTAATACTAGAAGCCTTGTAGAAGCCACTCCTTGATTATCCATCTTTATAAAAGAAAAGGAATAAAAGCACAGCTGCTAGGAAGGTTGGAAAAGATATATTGGACATCTAGAGATATTTTGATTTAAAATATTTTGTACTGAATTTTTCTGGCAAGCTGTAAAAATCATAAAAACCTCTTTGAAAAACTATGAATTTTAATGAAGGGTCATAAACAGTTAGAAAAAGGGTGAGAAAGGAACCTGTTAGTAAAGCCTGGGGCAAAATTATTAGTGAGGGAATACATTTTTTTCTTTTGTTTCATTTGTGGTGCAGGTTGAATTCAGTAAATTTTTATTCCTACTGAGAGATTGAAGAGCTGGTTCCCACAAGGGGGCAGACTAAGACAACTTGAAAATGTCAAATTGTGAACAATATTTACTTTAACTTTGTAGTTGACTTATTAAGAAGGAAGGGTAGATCACTAGGGGCTAGAAATGAGCAGAGAGAGAACTAGCTGACCACCCCATGAATGCTACCATATATTGGGTTCATGCATCTTCCTCTTCCCCAGTGCATGCAGCATGCATGGGTTGTTGACAAGTTGGGCACTCAGTTATGGCTTTAGGCACGTTGGCCTTAGTGAGTTTAAGTCCATATTGTTGAACCCATGTATAAATTCCATCCCTGCTACCTTGGCCTCTTTGTAATGAGCCCTTTGGGAAAGGAAAGAGCAGCTGAGTAAAAGGACTGACTGAATCCCCCTTATGTCATCTGTGTTATTAAGCATTCTCTACAGAGTTTGCTCTTTGGTAAGCATTCACATCAGACATAAATTATATCCTCCTCTGTTCCCTTTTAAAGAGGTCTGTCTATATACCTCATCCTTGAATTTACTTGTCAGTTTTCTAATAATTTATTCCAAAACCCTGAATATCCAGTCATATCATTAAACACTGACCATGAGTCAGTAGAGAAAAGCATCTTGTCATCTCTCCTTCCAGGTGAAATGAACAACTAGGTACCTTGTTCAAATTTATGCCGCTGGAAGGGTCTCCCTTAACAACTGTCCTTCCTTCAGGCCTACTTCAGAGTACGGCCATAGTGTTGTCATCTGCATGTTATGTAGAGCTGTCAGTAAATAGGCCTAGCTTTTTTTCCCTCCTGTGAGAATAGGAGCTATATAGCAGGAACAGAAATCTTGGGCACCTGTGCCACCTGCTCATGCAAATTATTTATGACTTCAGGATCCTCATGTACATCTCTTCCTTTTGATGATGAACACACCAACCGTATTGCTTTGTTGGTTCAATAATACTTAGTTCATGATGAGCTGCCCAGTTCAGGTATTCATTCTGAGGTCCTGTGGTAAGTAAGCCAAATGCTGTTTTTCAAAAATAGGATAATAGTAATTTGCACACGATGGCATAGTTTTTAAATAAAATATTGGAGTTCTGCCCTGAGATTCACCTAAAATCCTGCATAAACATTGTACAAGATTCCTGTCTGCTGCAGATATACTTCAAGCAACATTGAATCTGGTGGGTTGCATAACCCAAGGGGCAAAGCAGCCCTCATAGCAGTCCATACTTGTTTCAGAGCCTTCTATTTTTCCGGGCCCTCCTTACGTCCTGCAGTCTTGGTAAATAGCTCATAGTAGCAGAGCTATATATGAGGTAGAGGTTGCTTCAAAAATCCAAGGGGCATTGTACATCTTTCACAGTAGTAAGAGAGAGAGATCAGGTTTGGCAACTTCTTCACCTTGGAAGGGCTATCTTGAATTGCTTGAGACCACAGGGCTCACAGAAAATTCACTGATGTGGAAAACCTCTGAATTTTTGTGGGGATTATTTCCCACCCTCTGGCATGTATGTGTTTTACTACAGTATCTAGATCAGTTGCTGCTTCTTATTCACCAAATCTAAGCATGAAATTATCAGCATAGTAAAGCAGTATGGTGCCCTATGGAATGGGAATACAGTTAAATTACTTGTGGATTAGATTATTACCTACAACAGAAGAATTAATGGAAGACAGAATAGTGAAAATGTATAGGTGACCCTAACAGCTGAACGTGTACTGCTTATGATGATCTCATTCTCAGATCAATAGCTGGAAACCAGGTGCCAGGAATATGTTGATTTGCTTTAGCAACAAAAACACATCTTAAACAGTAGCAGCAGTAGGAGCCATGCCTAAGTCACAAAAAATTCACTGTCTTTTGGATAATAGCTCTTTATCAAACGTGTCTTTTGCAAATATTTTCTCCCAATCTGAGGCTTTTTTAAATTCTTGACAGTGTCTTTCACAAAGAAGTTTATATTTTAATGAACTCTAGCTTATCAATTATTTCTTTCATGGATCTTGCCTTTAGGATTGTATCTAAAATGTCACTGTCATATTCAAGGTCATGTAGATTTTCTCCTATATTATGGTCTATGAGTTTTATAGTTTTGCATATTGTATTTAAGTATGTGATCCTTTTGGGGCTAATGTTTTTGTGAATGGTGTAGTCTGTTTCTAGATTTAGATTTTTAAATGTGGATGTCCAGTTGTCCAAACACCATTGTATTGCCACTTTGCTCCTTTGTCAAAGATCAGTTGACTATGTGGGTCTATTTCTGGACTCTCTGTTCGGTTTCAGGGTAGGAAAAAGAGAGTGATGGATATCACAGTTCCATTGATTGATTGGTTTATTTTTTTCACAATACCACACTACCTTGATTATTGTTGCTTTATAGTAAGTGTTGGAGTTCAGTAGTATCAGTCATCCATCTTTGTTCTTCCCCTTCAAATACTGATTTGGCTATCCTGGGTCTTTTACCTCTCTATGTAAACATTAGAATCAGTTTATAGATATCCACAAAATAACTTACTGGGATTAAGTTGGGGTTGCATTGAACATAATAAATCAATTTGGGAAGAACTGACATTTTAATAATATTTATTCTTCCTTTTCATGAACCATTTTGGTTTCTTTAATCAGAGTTTTGTAGTTTTTCTCATGGATTTTGTACATATTTTGTTAGAATTATACCTAAGTATTTAAATTCACATTCTGATAATTCCAGCATCCCTGCCATATATGGGTCTGGTTGTGATGTATAGTCTGTGTTTTTTACTTTTTAGATATGTTTTGTAAGTTTCTGCTGAAAAGTGGACATGATGTACTGGGTAAAATGAACTGTGGTAAATATTAATAGAATGGTAAGCATGCAGGAAGGGATGCACTGTGTAGTTTTATGATTAGGTCTCAGTCTTTAGGTAACAAGGGAAATTTTGGAGCTGAAGGCTTTCCCACATTGTATATATTCATGTTTCCTCTCCAGTGTGAATTCTCATGTCTGTAAAGGCAAAAGGGATCATTGAAGCCTATCTCACATTCATTATACACATACAGTTTCTCTTTTCCACGTGTGCTCACATTTTTCCCATGGGATGAATGACTTTTGAAAATTTACCCACAGTCATTACATTCATAGACATTTTTCCCAGGATGTACTCATGTGTTCAGTGAGGTTAAATAAATTTCCTTTTGAAGGCTTTTGAGAATTCATTATAACTGTGTATATTCACATAGGCTTATGAGCTTAATGTTCCTGCTGAAGGCTTTTTCTGTCTTTGCCTTTGTGGAGTTTCACCCCAGTATGGGTGTAGCAGTGAAATGAGCAATCCCACTGAAGGTTTTCCCACAAGTCTTTGTGTTCATAGAGTTTCTTCCCAGTGTGTATTCTCTTATGCACCACAAGACTAGAGATATTTCTGAAGTACTTTCCACATTGATTATGTTAATAAAGTTTGTCTTCTGTTTGAGATCTCATGTACATTTCTCTGAAATTATTTGAAGCGTTTCTCTTCATTTTGAAATCTCCCATGTCTCTAATGGGAATAATGGTTACTGAAAACTTTCTTACATGCAATCCTTACATTCATGAATTGTCTCTCTGATTTCTCTACTGAAAAATAAGATAAGTGTTCCCTTTTGTTTGTATCTCATTGATGTAGGCAGTGTAAGGAAAAGATGAATTTCCCTCTCTGATGCCTGCTCTCACTAATTTTCTTCAGTTGTGTCTAGAGATCCTAGCCAGTGCATTGAAGACTCTAAGGAAAAATATTCTTTCTGTGCTGAGACCATGATTAAGAGAATACCGATAGAATACATTAGGACAGAGCATCCCCTGCAGATGAAAGAGCCAGATCTGGGCCCTTGCAGAAAACTAGAGGCCTGAGTCAGCTGTGCCACTTGTCCATCCAAAGGCTACCCAAGTACCCAGTTTTCAATTAATCTGAGGAGCAAGAATAACAGACAAGCTAGAGAAAATCCCTATTGTTATGATGCTTTCATTTTAGAAGAGTGAGATGAATAAAAGAATCAGGTAATTGCAGGCAAATTCAGGTAATGATAAATGCTATCAGAATAAAATAGAATTATGTGATAGAGAATGAGAGGTGGGGAAAAAGAATGGATGGTAGGCAACTTTAGATCAGTCCTGGTAGGCCTTTCTGAGGAGGTGACATTTGAGCTAGGACCTTTTAAAGACAAAGGAGAGCCAGCTTTGCTAAGATACCGGTACTAAGCATTTTAGGTAGACCACATAGGCAAAGGTCATAAATTGAGAATAAATTTGGCCAAATCAAGGAACTGAAAGGCCAGTGTGACAGAAGCATTGTGAATTGATAGTAGAAGCAGGAAATGATGAAGTTAGAGAAATTGGGAGGTGTGATGAGCTCAGGGGATTAAGCAGGTAGAACCAGGCTGTGTAGGGCCTTATAGACTATAATAAGGATTTTGGTTTCTAATTATCTTCTGCTTCTGATTGACTATATTATCCTGAATTAGTTATTAAACTTTTTCTGCCTCATTTTTTGATTAATACATTAACTTATGAGAATGTGGCGGACTCAGTCAGAGTGGTATAAATCTTACCTTGAAATGACAGTAGGAATAATTTAGGCCAGGCCCCTTTGTTTCAGAAATATATGAAAGCCCCTTGACAAACTATGTGTTGTTGTTATATGCAATATGTTTATCATGGTTACACTTGTTTAAGGGGCCAGTTTATCACCTATATTATTTTTTCTCTATACTTTTTTTGTTGTTGTTGTTAAATTTATTGGGGTGACATTAATTGATATCAATTACATTGTTTCCAGGTGTACAATTCTACATTACATTGTCTATACATCGCATTATGTGCTCACCACCCAGAATCTCTATACTTTAAAAAAGTAGACTTTCATTGAAATAAGACATGCAATCAGAAAAGTTTGCAAATCATAAATGTATATACAGTCATCATATTATCATAGATTCTTTAGGGCTTTTTAAAAGTCTGGTTCATTGAGGTTTATATACAGTAACATTTGTCCCTCTTAAGTATATAGTACTATGAATTTTTACAAACATATATGGTCAGTTAACTGCCACTAAAATTAATTATGGTTTACTTTCATCACCATGTAAAGTTTCATCATGCCCTTTTGTAGTCTTTCCTTTTCCACCTAACTCTAATCCTTGTCAACTGTAACCATAGTATTTTTCAGAATATTCTATAAATGAAACCATATAGTATGTATACTTTTGACTCTGTCTCTTTATGCTTTAATGCTCTTAAGATTCATTCAAAAGAATTTTTTTTGCACATATTAGTTTATTCTATTTTATTGCTAAGTAAAATTTCATTGTATGTATATCCCACAATTTGTCCATTTACCAGCTGATAGACATTTGGGTAGTTTCCAATCTTTGGAGATTATAAATAACTCTACTGTTTGAATTGAGAGGGATGTATCTTAATTTCTTTTGGGTAAATGTCTAGATACTGAATTGTTAAGTCTTATGGTAAGTTTGCATTTAAACTGTCAAAAAATTGTGTACCATTTGGTATTCTTATCAGCAATATATAAGTGTTCTAGTTCATCCTTTTCAGCACTGGGTTTGTTAGCATTATGTATTTTAATTTTAGCCATATCACTAGGTGTGTAATGATACCTTCTAATTAGCATTTCCCTAGTGATTAGTGATGTTGAGCACCTTTTCATGTGCCTGGCATATATACATACCGTATTTTCCGGCGTATAAGACGACCGGGCATATAAGACGACCCCCTAATTTTACAGTTAAAACATAGGTTTAGGCCTATATTCGCTGCGGTATGTGTGTGTGTGTATATGTATATATATGTGTGTATATATGTGTGTGTGTATATGTATATATATGTGTGTATATATATATCTTAGTGTAGCTTCTTACTTGGGATAACTTTTTGCTATTGAATTAATTCTTATATTCTAAATAACAGTCCTTTATCAAATATGTATTTTATAAATATATTCTCAATTGGTGCTGGTTTTTCATTTGTGTAACAGTATCTTTTGAAAAGTAGAATTTTAAGTTCTTGTGAATTCCAGCTTATCAGTTTTTCTTATATGGGTCATCTTTATTGGGTCCATTGTAAAAAAAAATCTTTGCCTGATACAGGGTCACACAGATTTTTCTACTATGTTTTCTTCTAGAAATTTTGTGGTTTTAGATTTTACATTAAGGTCTATCTATGATCCATTTTAATTTGATGGTTGTATGTGGTGAAGGTATAGGTTTATTTTTTTGCATGTGGATATCCAGTTGTTCAAAATCTATTTTTTGTAGAAATTCTCCCTTCAACATTGAAGTGCCCTTGCACCTTGTCAAAAATCAGTTGACTATATTAGTATGTATCTTTTTCTGGACTCTAGTCTGTTTCATTGATTGTGTGTTCATTCTTTTGCTAATGTCACTTGAAATTTAGTTGCTATGAGACTCCAAACTTTGTTTTTCTTCGTTTAAAATTGTTTTGTCTATCCTAAGTTTCTTTGTTTTTACATATAAAGTTTAAAATTGGTTTATTAAATTCTACCTAAAAGCTGCCTGCTGGGTTCGTATTGGGATTGCTTCAAACCTGCAGATCACTTTGAAGAGAATTACTAACATCCTAATGACAGGGAATCTTCAGATTCATAAACTTCTAATATATTGCTCCATTTAGATCTTGTATTTCTTTCATCATGTTTTATAGTTTTCCGTGTACACATATTATACTATTGTACTTATTTTGTTAGATCTATTCTCATTATTTCATGTTTTAATGGCACTATTTTAATATTATTGGTTTTTAAAATTTTTTATTTTCCAAGTGTTCATTACTAGTATATAGAAATACACTTGATTCTTGTCTATTGACTCTAACCTTTGAATTTACCTAACTTGTTTTTTTCTAAAAACATTTTTTGTAGATTCCTTAGAATTTTCTAGATACATAATTGTGCTCTCTGACTACATGACCATATACTAGTTTTTACACTTCCCTTGCTTTGTTTCCTACCTAAGTGGATGAACTTGTTATGAAAATATTACCAAGTCAGAAAGTGATATAAGCCTTGATTTATAAGGACATTTAGAATAATTTAGGCAAAACCCGTTTGTTTCATAAATATGTAAGAGCTCTTTGACTTCAGGGGCTAGTTTATCATCACCATGCTATGTTTTGTTTTGTTTTTCTGTGTACTTTTTTAATAATAACTTTTATTGAAGTGTAACATATAGACTTAAAAATTTGCAAGTCATATGTATAGTTTAATGAACTATCATGCTGCTGGTTTTTTTATTTATACCGTAAGTATTATTTATGGTTATAGAACTTGAAAAATTAAAAGGCAGTTCTCTAGGTATATTACCTTGGGCTTAGGAATTTTTTTTTATGAATATGTAATAATCATCTATTAAATATAAGATTAGTGGTAACTAAAATTTTTATTGATCATAACTACTACTCACATTCCCTTAGTGTCCATATACTTGATAGTCCTGTACTTTCTTAGTTCAACTTTTAAATATCTAATTACCAGATAGCCAACATAAATGAACTTTTTCCTGTCAAATTAGCAGTTTATTTTATTCCATATACCTCACATTATTTCAGTAACTTTTATTTGGTTTATTGAAGCAGGAAAAGTGATAGGAAAGAGAAAGGTAGAAAAAGATTGAGTAATTTGGAAAGCCAGTAAATATTATCTTAAATGCTTGGTAAATTAGATTCCAAATTGTTCACTTCTTTCCTATTATAAAATTATACATTCATTCTTTTTGCTAAGCAACTCTTCAGTAGTTCTCACTAAAGAGTGCCAAGTAGAGTGTTAGTGAATAGAAGTCTTAAATATGCTTCTCTGATTTGTCTTGGCCAACTACACTCCTGTAATCTACCATGAAAAGAGCATTCCCATGTATTCACTTCCTCTTCAGTGAGGAGGCTCCGTATCAAAGACACATCACAGTAGTTCTGAACCTGATAGCCCCAACCTAAATTAGCTGATTTACAGTTGATCTGCAGACATCATGGGCATAAAAGTAATGTTGTAGACTACTGAGATTTTGAGGTTGCTGTTTACCCAAGAAATATTGACTAGTATAGAAAAATTCTATGAATATTTATCAGTACTTTTCTTTAGTTGAAACATATATTTTTAGTTTTTTCTCTATAGCTTCAATGAGTTTAAGCACAATTTATGGGACAGAGAAGATGGAGGAAAATATTTTTAAGCAGAAAAAAGTAAACTAGGACATTCAGACTAGAATAATTGCAGTATTATTCCTTAAGGAGTATCATTAGATTCTAAAATTATCAGCTAAATTATAACATTGGAATATCTCAAGTGAAAAGAGGAGCTTCTCTAAAATCAAATGTGTTCTTTTAGATATATTGCTTTAAAAAAAAACAAACCTAATGCTGATTTTTCTCAGTAAAAGGATTTATCATTGAATTATACTAATGGCATGCCTCTGTTTATAAACCTGTAAAATACTATAATCCCATATAAACCAGTCTCAAGTTTATTCATGAAAACCCAAAGATTAGAAATCTGTTATGAGAGAAAAAAGACTTTAAAAATAGTCTAAGATATACAGTGTTCATCTGATCACAGTTCCAGAGAGAAAAAAAGAACAGTTGGAACAGAAGAATGTGTCAACATAGTGAATGGAAACATCCAGAGTCTAATGAGACGAAAAATGTTAAGCAGATATATTCTAGTAAATTTCTAAAATCTAAGAATTAAGTAATGAACTAGATTTCTACCAACAGAAGTTTTGAGGAAAGATAATAGAGATCTGGACTATGGTTGTGGTAGGAGAAAAAGAGATCATGCAGATTTTAAATTTATTTTAGGTTAATAATCTGCAGAATTGCTAACGCACTTGTTGCAAATTATGTGTCAGAAAGAAATTAACAAAGATTGCTAGGCTTCTGGTTTGAATAAATATGTGAGTATATGGTATATATCTACCGGTACATAAAATTTTTTATTTAGGTAAAATTCACCAGTTTAACCATTTTAAAGGGTACAATTCAGTGGATTTTAGTACATTTATAATGTTGTGCAACCAGCACTCCAAAAGGAAACCCTGTATCTATTGAGCAGTCACTTCCCATTCCTCCCTCCTTGTAGTTCCTGGCAACCGCTAGTCTACTTTCTCTCTGGTTTTGCCTCTTCTGGACATTTCATATAAATGGAATCTTACAACATGTGGCCTTTTGCATATGGCCTCTTTCAGTTACCGGTAGCATAATGTTTTCAGTATTTATCAATAACATAGCATGAATTAGGCCTTCATTCTTTTTATTGCTATATAATATTCCACTGTATAGATATACCACATTTTCTTTGTCCATTCACTAGTTAATGACATTTGAGTTGTTTCCACTTTTGGGTCACTATGAATAATGCTGCTGTAAACATTCATGTTCAAGTTTTTGCTTTCTGTTTTTGTTGCTTTGGTGTGTATACATAGAAAAGGGGGAGATGGCTGGCTTATATGGTAATTGTATGGTTAACTTTTTGAGGAACTGACAAACTGTTTTATACAGAGGCTATATCATCTTATATTCCCATCAGCAATGTATAAGAATTCTAATTTCTCCACATCCTCACCAATACTTCTTTGTTGTCTGTTTTTTATTTTATTTTTAAATTAACTATTCTACTGGGTGTGAGTGGTGTCTCATTGTGGCTTTGATTTGCATTTCTGTAATAACTAATGATATTTAGTATCTTTTCATGTGCTTATTGTCCATTTTCATATCTTTGGAGAGACATCTCTTCAAGTCTTTTGGCTATTTTTAAATTTAAATTGCAGTATTTGTCTTTGTTAAGTTGTAGGTGTTCTTTTTTTTTTTCATTATTTTTTTTAAAGATTTATTTATTGTTTTTGACAGAGAGAGAGAGGGATACAGAGTCAGAGACAGAGAGAAGGGGGAGGGCCCAGAACAGTCTCCATAGTTGCACATCATTGGTTTTTCCACATAGTTTCATTCCACAGGTGGGCGTGGGGCTGCACAGGGCAGGAACTGGGCCGGGGTCTCGCCCCAGTGAGAACTGGACTGGGGGCACTCCCCAGTTCAGCATATGGTTCCACACGGGCCAGGGCCGGGATTTGATCCTCGGTCCCCGGGACTGCAAAGTGAACGCCTAACCCACTGAGCCATCTCGGCTTCCCCTAGGTGTTCTTTATATATTCTGAATTCTATATACTTATCAAACACATGATTTGCAAATATTTTCTACTGTTCTAAAGGTTCTTTTCACTCTCTCAAGGATAATGTCGTTGATGCACAAATGTTTTACCTTCTAGTTTACTAATTCTCTCTTTATCTGTGTCTGAACCATTGTTGAGTTCATCTATTGAGGTTTTATCTTCATCATTTTAATTCATTGCTGAAATTCTAAACTTTTTATTTTTCTCTAATATTAAGTATGCTACTTTATTTTTTTATTTTTTTTTTACATACAACATGACAGAGACTTCTGATACAGCATTTGGTCACTGTTTCACAACAGAAATTTTCAGCACTTTTGACCTAGTAATTATGTATCTGGAATCTACAAAAGTACTAGAGAAAAACTGCATATGTGGCCATTAATAAGAGATGGATTAAATTATAATGCATGATATACTACAGTAGTTTTTTAAATGAGTTAGAATTACATATAATGAAATTACAACTATAGCACAATTGAGAACCTTAGTGAGACAATTTCATTTTACTCCTCAGTTTAAACTATATTATCATAATTTTATATAAAACCATGTTCTTTTTTTTGTTCTTTTTTTCCATTTCTCATTCTTTTCTCCAGTTTTATTGAGTGATGATTGACAAATACAAATTATATATATTTAAGGTATACAACATATTTTGATAAATGTATAAATCATTGTGGAATGATTAGCACAATCAAGATACTTAAGGTGACCATTTGCTAAAATCCAGAATTTATTCATCTAATAACTGAAGGTTTGTACCCTTTGAACCACATCTTTTTCTCTTATCCACCATCCCCTAGTAACACCGTTCTCCTCTATGTTATTATGAGTTTGACTTTATTTTTTAGATTTCATATATAGGTAAGATTATATAGTGTTTATCTTTCTATATGTGCCTTATTTCACTTACTATAGTATCTTCCAGATTAATTCATGTTGTCACAAGTGGCAAGATAGTCTTCTTTTTTTGAGGCTAAATTATATTTTTGTGTGTGTGTGTGTGTGATCACATTTTCTTTATCCATCCTTCAATGAAAACTGAGGTTATTTCCATATCATGACTACTGTGAATAATGCTGCTGTGAGCATGGGAATACAGATATCTCTTTGAGATAGTAATTTTATTTCCTTTTGATATATACTCAGAAGTAGGATTGCTGCTTCATGTAGTAGTTCTATTTTTACTTTTTTGGGAGCCTATATATTGTTTTCTATAATTCTTGTACCAGTTTAAATTCCCATCAATAGTGTAGAAGGGTTCACTTTTCTCTACATCATTGCTAACACTTGTTATCTTTTGACTTTTTGATAATAGCTGACCCTAACAGGTGTGAGGTGATATCTCATTGTGGTTTTGATTTGCATTTCCCTGGTGATGAGTGATGTTGAACATCTTTTCATGTACCTGTTAACCATTTGTGTGTTGTCTTTGGAAAAATGTTTATTCAGGGCTTTTGTTCATTTATATTTTATTTTATTTTTTTTATATTTTTGTGTTTGACAGAGAAAGAGACAGAGAGAGAAAAGGGGGAGGGCCTAGAGCAGTCTCCATAGTTGTACATCATCAGTTTTTGACATAGTTTCATTCCACACAGGTGGCAGGGGGGTACACAGGGCAGGAACCAGGCTGGGGGCCTCTCACATTGGAGGCACATCCTTGTGAGCTGTGGGCCCAACTGAGGGCCTTCCACATGGGAAGCTTGCTCCAGTGAGAGCCGAACTGGGGCCACACCCCAGTTCAGCACATGAGTTCGCACAGGCCAGAGTTGGGATTCAATCCTTGGACCCTGGGGCTTCAAGGAAAGTGCTTAACCCTAAGCCATCCTGGCATCCCTTTCATTTTTTAAATTAGGTTATTTACTTACTTATTTACTTATGTGTTTGTTTATTGCTCTTGAGTTTCATATATATTTGGATATTAACTCCTTATTGGATATATGATTTGCAATAAATATTCTCCCATTCTATAGGTTGTCTTTCGATTTTGTTGATGGTTTCCTTGGCTGTGCAGAAACTTTTTAGTTTGATGTAATCTCACTTGTTTACTTTTGCTTTTGTTACCTGTTCTTTTGATGTCAAATACAAAACATCATTGCCAAGACCAATTTCAAGGAGATTTTCCTGTTTTCTTCTAGAGTTTTGTGGTTTCAGATCTTATGTTTAAATTTTTAACCATTTACAGTTGATTTTTGTAGAAGATTTAAGATAAGGATCCAATTTTATTCCATTACATGTGGCTATCCCATTTTCCCAACACTGTTTATTGAAGAAACTATCTGTTTCCCATTGTGTATTCCAGGTGCTCTTGTTGAAGCTTAATTGACTATGTATGCCTTGGTTTATTTCTAGGTGTCTATTCTTTTGCATTGGTCTGTTTATGTGCTATGTGTCTATATGCTAGTACCAAATTGTTTTGATTACTATAGCTTTGAAATATTTGAAAGCAGGAAGTGTGACACCTCCAGTTTTCTCCTTCTTGCCCACAATTACTTCATTATTTTAGCTTTTTAGGGTCTTTTGTGGTTCCATGAAAATTTTAGGATTGTCTTTTCTATTTCTGTGAAAAATGACTTTGGAATTTTCATAGAAATTGCATTGAGTCTGTAAATCACTTTGGGTAGTATGGACTTTTTAAAATATCAGTTCTTCTTGTACATGAACACAAGATATCTTTCCATTTATTTGTGTCTTCTTCAGTTTCTTTTATCAATGTCTTACAGTTTTCAGTGTACATATCTTTCACCTCCTTGGGTAAATTTATTCCTGAATACATATCTCAGTCTTTTGATGTTCAGCATCTGCTTTAAATTCTGTGGCTTGTGGTTCTATAATCTGTATCCCCTGTGAGACTATTTCTTGTGCATGGTCTTTCTGATTTACTTTTTTCATGTTTTCTTATCTCTTTGTTATTGTTAATTAAGGGCCAGATATTGTATATGAAACGTTGTAGAAATAATTTGAGACCTATAGTGTTATCTTTCTCTGAGAAGGTTTATGTTTATTTTTGACAGGCACTAGCAATCCAGGATTGCCTTAATTTTGTGACAGGCATTTGGAGGTGTGGTTCAGTCCTATAAAGGCCAATCGAGCTTTGCTTTATATTTATTCCTAGAGTGTAGCTCTTAGGGCTTCCAAACAAAAGTGTGTTGGAGTTTTACCAGGTCCCCCTCCACAATTTGGTTCTCCCTACATTGCAGTATTGGTCTTTCCAGCTCCGTAAAAACTGTCAAAAACTTCTTTAGCCCCAAATGTCAGGTTTCAGTCTTTTCCTTGTAATTCTTCACCATGCTATTAACTTTCTAGTACCATCAGGAAAATTTTGTAAAATTATATATGTATCTATATATACCAGGGGTACCAAAGATATGTATACACATTAAAAAAGATGTTATTGTGGGTGGGAGAGATGGGTGGGGGGAGAGCAGGGAGGGGGAATCAAACACACGGTGATGGAAAGTGAGCTGATTCTGGGTGGTGAGCACATAATGCGATGTATAGACAATGTAATGTAGAATTGTACACCTGGAAACAATGTAATTGATATCAATGTCACCCCAATAAATTTAACAAAAAATAAATAAATAAAAAGATGTTATCTATGTATTCATTTCGACGTTGAATTGAATTACAGTAGCAATGTGTAGTAGGACATTTGCTCAAAAGATGGTGCTGAATGAATGCTAGTGTCATCATGTGATGGGCTGGACAGTCAAAGAAAATGGCGGAAGCATGGTTGTGCTTCAAAATGGCAGGACCATTTTTAAGTGGTATTTGAAATTTAAGAACATTGTGGAAGTACAACAACAGTGGAGGCATGAGTATGCAACAGAACCTCCAATTGCACACATTGGTGATAAATTTGAGATGCATGGTAAATTGAAACAGCATACGCAGTGATACAAGTGGACACTTTGGTCAGCATTGCTCAAACTATAATAAGAAGTGTCTGGATGCCAATGGTAACCACTTTGAGCACCTCTGATAACTGCAGAAGTCAAATGTGACTTGTATTCATCCTTTATTCTTAGTATATATTGAGTATTACTATTTTAATAGTTTTTTCCTTTCTTAAAATGTGTATACTTTTTTTTTGGCATCCTCTGTATATATAGTTCTAGTTTTTTTTAGGGAATAGTTGGCCTGAAGTACATAATCTGCCATTACAAGGAGTAGAAATCAACAGTATAAGTGGAAGTAAACAGCATATAATTTACTGTTTTAAAAATATTAGTGCGTATTCAAAAATCATCATATAATGTCAGGCTTACCCACTTGTACTTTCACATACTTTTTTGGAGAAAGGGGATAAGAGATAGAGTTACTAGCAGTTGCACATATTGGATTGTCAAGTAGGTGAATATCTTTTTTTTTTTTCATATTTGCCTTATCAGGGAAAACTATTGAAGACGTTTGCTCTAATTATAATGCTTCCTGTATTTCATTATAATAATTTTTACATATAACCACATCATTTATGAAGACAATAAGATCTTTACAAAGAGGAATCCATTATATCCATGTTCAGTTTCCTAATGCTAGACCTGGAGTGAAGTACCCAGTAAGTATAGAAATGAATGTATGTGTTAAAGGTATTTTATTTGACTTTTCACAGTGAAAATTAGTATCAGCATATGCTGTTCTGAATCATCCTAAAAGGTAAGTTTTAATAGAGAAGGAAGAATCTTTTCTCACAAGCTCTTTTGCTCCATCCTCTTTTATTTAATAGGTGGCATCTCCACAGAAAACGACTGTGCTTTTGAGCCAGACTACGCCGTCCCACCGCTTCCAGTGAGTGAAGGTATGCAGCACATTCGGATTATGGAGGGCATGTCTCGCTCTCTTCCATCCTCCCCCTTACTCACACATCAGTCTATCAGTGTTCGGCTCCAACCTGTGAAGAAGTTAACTGGTAAGGACTTTACATCAATTTAGTATGTTTAACAGGAAACCTAACAATATGACACTTTAGGTCGTATCAGATATGTTTATGTGCATCTTTAGATATTTCCTTTTTGGCCTTCTTAATGTCACAGACTTAGAAATTGGAGCTCCTACTGATTTTAATTTAGGGAATTAGAATAGTACTCAGTTTGACAGATTGATGTATTTATTTTCTAAATGATCCATCTGTTGTAGACATATTTTTCTAGGCTTTCAAGAAATTTCATATTTTGCCAGAATACACTTTTGTTCTAATTTAATGTATCAGCTTGTTCATGTCAGATTAACGGATAGAGATACCATAATTTTAGGATAATAAGACCTTCGTAGTTCAGCAAAGGTACATCAGAGTAAGTCATGTTTTTGTTTGAAATCCTGATTTGTATATTTCATATTTATTTTTAAAAGATGATTTATATATTTTCCTCTCCATTGTATGTTCCTCAGACTTCTTAGGATATCTACTATCATTCATAAATTGTACATTGCACTGATTAGTATGTCTCACATGTGTATTGCCCATTCAGATCAAGTTGTTAGGTGTGAAACTGTGACTTTATTAAAATAACTTTTGTTCTATTAAGCTTTTGCAGTGAAGAAATTACTTTAGTAAGTTGAATGATACTTAAATGTGAATATTTGGGTGACATTGTTAGATTTCTTTTAACATTATCAGTATATATCCTATGTCAGTAAGTTGACTTGTATTGATGGGTTACGATTGCATGGAGGCAAGAAATTATGTCATTCCCAAAGCATATATTGACCACTTCCTATGTGTCTAGCATTGAACTAGATAGTTGGGTGATTTGATTATCATATGACGATTTTAAAGAAAATAAGAGGAGAGAGGGAAAAATGGAATTTTTAGACTCTTCCATCTATTTTGAATGAAGCTTTTACAATGTTTATAATTTTTATTAAAATAATAATATTTCTTTATTCTATAGTTCTACAAAGCAAAAGTCATGCCTCTTATATTGCTTATTGTTTTCTTAGGCATCTTCAAATAACTGAGTTAAAATCAATTTTGATTCTTGGGTCATTAGATAAAAATCAGTAAAATAGCTTAGTAACATTTTACTAAAATACTTATTTTCTTCTGATATCTAAAAATAGTATAAATTGCATGTGATGGGGCTTGAATAAAATTTTATTGCTTAGAACTCTTCCCTTTTTCTTGCAGTTTAAGGTATTATTGATTTCTGAAAATAACACATAATCAAATCTAATGGCTGTGAAGTGATGTGCTTCATTTTACCACACATTTTGGAAGAAATAGCAGGAAGAATTCAGTTTTCTTGTAGAAGTTAGCTGGATTGCCTAAGGTTTCAGAGATAATCACTTTTCTGTTTCATTTACCTGTCCCAGTTTGAACTTAAGTAGACAACCTTAATTAAAACATAAATGTATTTAATAACAAAGTCAATAACATGTCAGATATCACAGAGATGATACAGGGAAACAATAATAAGAGATATACTTATTTAATTACATTTATGAACTATTTAGTTTTAATTTGACAGCGTTTGAAGCCCTTAAATTCCGAATTTGTCTCATTATACCAATGAAAAAATTGAGATCTAGAGAAGTTACAGCTTACTCACCCGGTTATTTGTGGTCATAGAATTGCCAGATTTCTCTAGATTCTTATTTACTGCTCTTTCCAAGATGTTTTTGTTCATAATATCATAAAGCCCCTCAGCATAGTTCTTAAAATATATATAATTAGGAATGCCAGTAGTTCATTCATACTGTTTGGCTATTATATACACTGTAAGTTTAGTAAAAGTTAAATTTTGATTATTCACACTATTGGTAGAGTGGTAAATTGGTGGAGTAATGCATATAATTTTTTGACATTGTGATTTTATTGCTAAGAGTTTATTTTATAAATAAATTTGAACAAGTTCAATTGTGTCTGTGTGTATATAGTATTATATAGGAAAATGAAAATCTAAACATTTGTCAGTAACAGTAATCTATTTGTGTTTTAAAAGGATATACACACACAAATATACATGCATACTTTTGGAGGTGGTGTGGTGATACAGTAACTTTAACTCAAAAGTGGGAGAGTGATGACAAATTTTGTTGTATACCTTTATATAGTTTTAGTATTTTTTACCACATTAAAATCCAAAATCTCATGAGGCAATATAACACAATGGATCCTGACTGCCATTACTTTATTATGTAAACTTGTGCATATTTGCTCTAAGTCTCGGTACTTTAGTTTCCTTGTTTCTAAAATAGGGTTAATAATAATATATAACTCATAAGACTATTAAGAGAATTAGTCAAGTTGGTATGTATAATTTCATAAGACAGTGTCTGAAAAGTAGTCAAATGTTATTTAAAATTATTATAATTTTAAAATAAATTTGTGTGACGTTCAACTATTGCAAATATGAGTTCTGAGCTTTTGAAGATGACCATCAAGTAATTTTTCTAATTGCCTTAAGTAACTCCCTCTATTTTTCTGAAGAGTAACCTTCAAATGTTGATGTCAAATGTATTATATAGTCTGGGAAAAAATTTTTTGGCCTGTTTTAAGAAGTATTTACAAATAGATTGGAATGACCATGTATAAGCCAATTTAAATAATAAGTAAGTCACAGTAACCAATTTGATTATGCTGCAGCCTATTATTTTAGATAACAGCTACAGCCAAAACATTATTTTCATCATGGATAGAATGGAATCATTGATTTGTTTCTGAGACATCTTAGGAAAATCATTTAAAGCTATTTTGACATTAAAAAGCTTATATATTATGTCAGTTTATATAGTATGGTATATTTTAGTATAATTATGTTCTTCATATAAGAATAATTACTTGCAATTTTTGGAAGCACTGGAATTCAAGATATACTTTAGTGAATACTATTAAAAAAAATACAGGGTTGCTATGAAGATTAAATAAGATTTCTGAAACATACAACCTAGTATGTAATAAACATTGAATAAATGTTACTTTTATTCTCATTTTTATCTTGCATAAAATAAAACATAGTTTTGAAAAAATTATTGAAAAGCCAAATTGAAAATATAAAGAGCCTAGAGATTGTCAGTCTACATTGTCTTATTTATTTCAGTGTGCCCATGATACTGTAGCATGAGTAAATATCTTACATTTTTAGAAAAAAATATTAGAATTCAAGATATAGTGAATTTTGTTAGATTTAAAACACATAGTAAACGTGTGTAGTTTGAGCTCTCATCAGCCCTAACTCAGATATTTTTTTTTTAATTTCCATGTGGATAAAGTATTCTACCAAATATTTTTTAAGGCTAAATGAGCAAAACCTAGGAGGAAATTCCAGCCATTGTCAATATAATGAGAACAGTTACCTGGCTGGATACTTTCCGGACAGCCCTAGTAGATCTGGACTTCACTCAAGTACTGTTTCTAATTCAAATTCTCTAGTTTTATGGGTTAAAGATTATGCTGTTGTGAACTCCAAGGTTTATTTATTGTCAGGGGTGGCTCCCATTGCTGGCCCTGCAGTCTTTTAAACCAAAAATAGAGAACATTATATTATTTAATTCAATTTAGCTAATTTCAGTTATAATGTGTCAGTATTATTAAAGAAAACCAGAGCCAGACAGTAACTAAAGTAGTAAAAAGGGATTTTACTCAGGAACTATTACAATAGGGCAAAAGAGACCTCAGTATAGAACTGGACTCAATTCTGAATATAGTAAAGATGGATTGGTGAGCACATAGTGCAATGCATGGGTGATGTGATGTGTACATCTGGAAACTATTTAATTGTTGCCAATCAATGTCACCCCAATAAATTTAACAATAAATAAAGAAAAAAGAAAGACGGCTAATGATTTATAGCCAAGGACACAGGTGAGGAAGGCAACAATGGATGGAAAATTACTAAGAGGAGACCTCAGGGTAAAGAGATTCTTGCTAAACTAATTTAACAGAATTCTTGCTGAAGGAAGGCCATTGGGCTGTTCACATTGGTATCAAGGAGGATTCTTGCTAAACTGCCTTAGCAGGATTCTTGCTACTACTTGGCTGCAGAGGATAAGGCCCAAGGATGAGGCACAGTGGAAAAGAGGGCTGAGAAGGAGACTGACAAAGTTTAGTCAAGGAGAGAGTCTTTGTCAGTATGTGGGAAAAAATAATAAAAGGAATTCTAACAGGTGAAAAAGTTAGCAATCATTTGACTAATAATCTCTGATATCCTGTGGGAGAAGGAGAAATTTTTATCTACCCTTCTAGTTTCTTTAAACTTGTCTAATTAAATCTACATAAGACAGATTAACAAGAGAAAATAACCAAGTTTAATTACATACCTGTATATGGAAACCCTACATACAGTAGAGGTGCAGAGACAGAAAGGTAAAATGAGGTATCTGTGGCATCCTGAGCTAAAGATGAGGTAAGAGTCTTGAGGTTTCAGAGGAGAGGAAGGTCATTTGCAGGACCAGAAGAGCAGATGTTCAGCAATTAGAAGTTTGCCCTGCCCTGTAGATAGGTCATAAAAAGTTATTTCTGATAAAAGCTCTTATTATGAACAAAGCCCCTAATTTAGATTCTTTTAGATAGTTAAGGGAGAGACAGAAGTTTTTTCTGAACCCACAAGGTCTCAGTTGCCTTCAGTTTAAAATAATCCACATGCCAAAGTGGCACATTTTGGGGAAGTCTATTCTGAACCCCTTAAATCACTTTTAGCAAGTATGTGGTGGTTCTAAGCGTCAGATATCAATCACTTCTAAATGTGGCAAATACCATGAAGCGTACAGAAAAAAAATCCGTCTTTGTCCATGTTTTCTCTGATCTTTCCCAGAAAACTCACCATGATTTTATGCCATAGTTCCTAGGAAGTTTATTTTTATACTTAATTGACCCTGTCTTTCCTACTCGCTTATCTACCCACCTGCTGTGGAATGTGAGCAGTTCACAAAGTGTCAAATGTTGAATGTAAAGGCTAAATATTGGTCATCAGAAATACTTCTCAGTCATAAAGTATCATAGAAGGCAAATAAGTAAATATCCATGATTCAGAATAAATCCTCTGAACAAAAAGTAACTTATATAAATGGATTTATATAAAGCTTTAGCACTGAATATATACAGTAAACTGTCAGTTAACTGGCACCCGTGAGGATTGGTAGATGCCGGAGAAATGTAAGTAGACTGAATCTCTGTTAACCAGAACTCAAGCAACCAGTTAAGGGAGAGTCTACTGTATTTAGGTTATGATAATAGAACTTACAATGCTAAACCATATTTTTCCTCATTATAGAAAATTATGTGCCCAAATTCATTGATATATTCAGCCTATAAGAGTACTGAATATGTGGCATGACAGAATATCCACTCACTGTTGAACACCAGAGGGCAGAATGTTCCAAAGGACATTTTTTTAAAGATTTATTTTTATTGGATTTTTTTTGACAGAGAAACAGACAGAGAGACACAGAGAGAAAGGGGAGGGCCCAGAGCAATCTCCATAGTTGACAACATTCGTTTTCCATATAGTTTTACTCCACAGATGGGCGCGGGGCTGCACAGGGCAGGAACTGGGCCGGGAGACTCTCACATAGGCCCCAGCAAGAACTGAACTGGGGGCACACCCCAGTTCAGCATATGGGTCCACCTGGGCCAGAGCTGGGATTCGATCCTCGATCTCCAGGACTGCAAAGCGAGCGCTTAACCTGCTGAGCCATCCCAGCTTCCCCCCAAAGGACATTTTTATAAATGCATCATTTCATCATCTTTCATGTCATTCGCTGCATTAAAAAAAAAAAAAATATATATATATATATATATATATATATATATATATGGCCATGTTGAAATCATTTAAATGTATGAATGATCTGTTTTGTTTAGACAACAGTGTTCTGATACTTAACAGAGTGGGTTGAAGAGCTATGTTTTCCCTCCTTTTCTAATTAAAGTCTATAATTCTGGCTTCTGAAAGTGATTATTTAAAAGAGATGTTATGTATTCATCTATATCATTTAATGAACTTCACAAATTCAGATTTGTTTAATGAATTAAGTAAAGTGAGAGAAAGGAGATTTGATATGTATATTTTGTACCTCAGTGTATGCCCTTTTATGTTCTACTTAGCAGTAAAGACATTCTGAAAGAGCCACCTGTCAGCTAAATGATCTTTTTCAAATGTCGAGTTTATAATTTAGAGGTGACATCACACATTTGGTAAAATTTTATTCAGGAGTTAAGTAATAAAATCAGCATATCAAGTAAAAACTGTATATAATGGAAATTATCCTCAGAAATCCCTTAATATCATTCATAGCATTCATTAAACAGACATACTGCTTCTCAATATGTCCAACCCTGCCAATTTATCTTAATCTTTATTGATCTCCAGATGAACAGTTGGCTTTTTTAAGAATATATATATTTTCTTTTCTCTATTACTCATTATTCTACTGTTGCAAATTGAAGTCCTGTTCTGGAGCAGTAACCATTCCTAGGAAAGGATAAATCCCACTTTAGAAATCTTGACAAAAGCTTGAATTGACAGTTTTTTACTTCTGTGAGAATAGTGATTTCATATATTTACTTCTTCCTGAGAATTACCCTGCCTTTAATTAGTCCTGTGAAGTTTAGCACTGATAACTACTCCTTAGAGAAAGCTTATAAAGGATAAAGATTGGAGAAAGAATGAAAATAAAAAGAATATAAAACTCTGTACGTTTTCACATGGTTTACTTAATCATAAAGGTGTTAAAAATTAGTAGCCATGGAATAGCTTAGTCCTTAAATCTCTCTCTACCCATACCTTAATTTCAACCCAAAATTTTTCAAAAACAAAAACAAAACAAAACCTATATACTTTGCCTTATAAAATACCTTAGCCATGTCCTCATTCCAGTCAGCTTCTACAGAGCATAAGCAATGTGAAAATGAAAGCCAGTGAAAAAAATGACTTACCCAAATTTATATTTTTTACAAAATTATTCTGGAATCCTTATAATGCATGGATCAGCTCAGCTTCACTTGTGGGAGAGGTGAACTTGACTTCTTTTTAAGATACTTAGTTATTGGTATTGTAAAGGTCACAGCTAAAGAGAATTTTCCTCAAAAAAATAAACCACGGGAGCAAGACAATATTTGATTTAAAAAGTTTCCTAGATAGAAGAGATTAGACTATCAAGGAAACAAAGAACTAAGGTATACTGTCCATGGAATTTTCAAATCTAACATAAATGCTTATTTTTAGGTTTGTCTCACAAATTTCTAGTTAAGTGAAATGAAAAGATCATTTGAAACAAATTTCACATTTTGGGTGTTCTTTAGAAATTGCTTATGCTTATTTATCTCCAAGTTATTCTTTTAAAGACGTAAGTCATATTGGTGCAATAGAATTAATTTTACATGATTATAATAAATAATTCCTTAACACTAGTCCACAGCATCTGTTTTCTATCATTCTTAAATGAAATAGCTCCTTGTAACAAATATGTGCAATAATGATGAGACTAAATATTCAATCAAACATAAACAGTAGCTTGAAAAAATATTTACTCTTTCAGGCCATTTTCTTTCTGTTGAGTTATTTTGAAATTTGTTACCCTTTTTATTCTTTGCTATTTTGCTTAAGTAGGTATTTTTAAATAACAGATTTTTAGAATTTCAAGCCTTTAAATTACATTATTTTAATTTATTTCAACAATTGTTTTAAGGAAGAAGTATGTTATTACTTGGAATTAGATGACTTACCCACAGTTATGTCTAGTAAGCAAGTAAGTCATTATTACAAATACAGTCAGAAGACTCCTCAAGTAAATATATATCATTCCTACAGCATTGCAGTCCTGGGGAAACCAGGATGGCTCAGTGGGTTAAGCGCTCACTTTGTAGCCCCAGGGACTTAGGATCGAATCTCGGCCCTTGCCCGTGCAGACCCATATGCTGAACTGGGGAGTGCCCCCACTTCATTTCTCACCAGCGTGAGACCCCAGCCCAGTTCCTGCCCTGTGCAGCCCCGCGCCCACCTGTGGAATGAAACTATGTGGAAAAACCAATGATGTGCAACTATGGAGACTATTCTGGGCCCTCTTCCTTCTCTCTGTCTCTTTATCTCTCTCTCTGTCTCTCTGTCCAAAACAATAAAAATAATTATTTTAAAAAAATTGCAGTCCTTTTTATTCACATTTTACTGAGGTTTTCATCATATATGGAGATTAATATACAAGGCCTGGCAATCAAGTTTGTGAACTAATCCTAGAAAAAGTGCTACATACCTCATTGCTGAATATCACTATGATCACCTTCAAAGTACTCCTTTTGGGAAGTTATGCACCAACACCAGCACCTAGTCTAGCCTTCAAAGCAATTTTTGAACTATTTTTCTGGAATGGCCATCAGAGCTATCATTGTATTACTCTGATGTCCTGAAAATCATCAAAATGTCTTCCTTTCAATATTTCTTTTATCTTTGGGTAAAAAAAATCACTGGGGGGTGGGGCAGATCAGTTGAGTAGGGAGAGTGTTCCAATATAGTTACTTGTAACTGGCTAAAAACACCCTCACAGTATGCCATGTGAGTTGTTGGTGAAAAATTCAGGTCATTTTTATCTAACTTTTTCACACATCCTTTTCAGCACTTTCATATAATCAACTTGGTTAACTGTTTGTCCATGTGGTACAAATTCATAATGAACAAACCCTCTGCTATCCAGCAAGGTTAGCAACATCGTTTTGACTCTTGATTTGGACTGACTGAACTTTTTTGGTCATGGAAAATGGCTGACTTCCATTGTGCACTTTGACACTTTGTTTCAGGATCATATTGGTACACCCATGTTTCATCACCAGTGATGACATGGCCCAAAACATCTTCTTGCCACTCCAAAAGGTCTTGGCAAACTTTGACTCTCCTTTGCTTTTGTTCATTGGTGAGTTTCTTCAGATCCATTTTTGCACACACCTTTTTCATGCCAAGATGTTCAGTGAATATTTTCCTAACTTTTTTTCTGTTGATGTTTAATTGGTCTGCTGTGTTTCTTACAGTCAGCTGATGATTTTGATGTACAGTTCGGTGAATTTTTTCAAATGTTTTTATCAGTTCTGCTCATTACTGGCCACGCTGGCCTCTCTTCATCAGTGGCTCTTTCACTCCCCTCAGAAAAATGTTTTCTCCATTTGTACACTGTGGCTTTCTTTGTGCCATTATCCTCATAAACTTGGACTAACATGTTCCTGATTTCACTTTCACTCTTGACTAGTTTAACACGAAATTTAATGTTTGTTCCTTGCTAATTTAAGCTCTGACATTCTCATGATGGCACACAAAAACATGCAACAGTAGTGACTTCACACATCAACATGAATACAGCTATGAGACACTGATATACCAAGGTTATGAAATCTTACCAAGTTGTTTGCACAGTGTTGCCAATGTAAGCACACGGTGACAAGTTCATGAACTTAATTGTCAACCTCATATTTTTAAATTTACATTTAAAATATTTAATATAAGTTGTTATGCATTTTAATGTAAGAATATAAAAATATAAATATTTATAGTATAATTTTATATTTATAGTATAATTTATATATAAATAAATGTAAATTTATATATTTGTTAGTCATAATACCTATGTTTTTCTTTACTTTATATCAGAACATTTTATTAAATATAAGGTGAGAGAAAAGAAACGTACATTGATATGGTATTGAACAATTTCGTATAGAATTGCGCTATCTAAATTGTTGAATAGCACCAGTGGACCATGTTTCAGAAGCATATTGAAAATTATTTCCTGGGCTCAGCGGGTTAAGTGCTTGCTTTGCAGCCCTGGGGACCGAGGATCGGATCCCAGCCCCAGCCCATGAGGACCCATATGCTGAACTGGGGCGTGCTTCCCATGTGGGAGGCCCCCAGTTCAGTTCTCACCGCCCCCCCTCCCGGTTTGGCTCCTGGCTCGAGGGGGTGTGCCTCCCATGCAGGAGGCCCCCAGCCCAGCTCCCGCCCTGTGCGGCCCCCACCCACCTGAGTGGAATGCACCCATGTCAAAAATGATGATGTCCAACTATGGAGACTGCTCTGGGTCCTCCCCCTTCTCTCTGTCTCTTTCTGTCAAAAACAATAGAATAAATCTTTTTTTTTTAATTATTTCCTGTACAAGACGGTCTCATGTTCAGAATACTGCAGAGAGAGTACCATTATAGCAGGGATGTTCAACCTTTTGGCTTCCCTGGGCCACATTGGAAGAAGAATTGCTTTGGCCACACATAAAATACACTAACACTAACAGTTACTGATGAGCTAAAAGAAAATTGCAAAAAAAAAATACTACAGTGTTTTAAGAAAGTTTACGAATTTGTGTTGGGCCACATTCAAAGCTGTCCTGGGCTGCATGTGACCCGTGGGCCACAGGTTGTACAAGCTCACATTGCACTGTTAAATTCGTGCATTTACACTTTTCCTAGCGCCCCCTTTTTCTGTGATTCTCGTTTGAAGCTATCCTGCATCCGCTGGAAGGGAATGGACTCTTCTGGATTCCTGGAAGGTGAGGAAAAACTATGACAATAGAAAGGTTCTCCAAGCCTGATAGGGAAAGGCCTTCAGAACCATGGGATGGAACTGTAACCCTTCTCTCACCAGTGATTAACACAGGAATGAGTGTTAATCATGAGTGAAAGCTATGTGCTTTTTTATAGAAGTTATGTCTTTTGAACCTTTCTGCATCTAGACAGAGTACAGGACTAGTATGTCTCTCTTTGAAATGGGTACCATTGCTACTATATTAGTCAATCAATTGATGGTTCTACAGTTTTGGTATATCTGATGCTGCCATCTGAATACCTTTCATCAAGTGTTTAATATCTCTATTTAAAAATAAATTCTCTGCTATTTTTACATTATAGGCAATTCTTTACTTATCACTATCTAATTTTACCATTTAACCCAATAAATTATGAAGATAACACAGACATATAACAACTTACTGAAAAGTATTATTAATCTTTTTAGGTTTTTTGTTTGTGACTACTTAGTTATTATATTTTGCAATATATATTTATTTGCACAACTCTGACTTAGGAATTTGGAAGAGAAAAAAATCTGGGGAGGAATCAGTAAGAGGAGTTTATAGCTTTAAGGCATGAGGAGCTTACAGTTTTTAAATATAAATTTTTTCACAGAATCCATGTCACAGCTCCTTATAAGGTGCTGCCCCCCCCTGGTTGCTATGACAACAGCAGCACTGCACCATTCATCAGCTCTGAACCTGGGCTGCATTGCTAGCCTTCCATGTAAGTCCTGAATGTTAAGAACATCCGTGAATCATTCACTATGTTAACACTGCGACAGTAGAAACCTCAGAGCCAGTTCTTCCAGCAATTTGCTCTAACAGAAGGGTAAACTAACCTGCGCCACAGAGAAAAATTGTATAAAAATATTTCTTTTCCTGAGGGAATCATACAATCTATTATTTGCTGCAGTATTCTGAAAGGACAAGCTTAAGTCAGGCAGTCTAATGAAAAGAACTCATCCATGTAATCTGACTTGAAATTATTAGCTATTCAAAACAAATAACACATTGCATCTCTGGATACAAAGCATAGCAGGTGATGTTGTTAGGGGTTCTAAACTCCCTTGGGAATATCACTTGTGCTTTGGGACCACAATCAGCATTTGCTGTAAGAAGTATCACCTGTAACATGCAGTAAGTTCTGGGCAGTGTGAAGAGCTGGCTGAAGAAGATTAAACTGGATCTTTACTGAGGTGTCAGATCTGATAATACGATCAGTGAATAAGAAGCCTTTCAGGTTTTTAGGAGAAAATACTGTGTAGTATTGACTAACGAGAAGAACTAAAGCCTGTGAGTATGATGAGTTGAGTATTTATATGTTACATGGATTTCTGAGCTATAAGGCCTCCTTTGAGCTCTGTAGAACAAGGAACGCAACCTAAGAGAATTTGACAGTTTACAGGGAAGCCATTAAGAATGTCAGTGTCAATATCACTAGACACATTTATTTAATTTTTAATTGTGTGTTCTTTTACTTTGTGTGTATATATGAATCTTTTTAAATAGTTTAATATGTAAAAATTTTTATTGTGAGGAAAGCTGTTAACTCAGTTTTTTAATGTAAATGTGATGGTCAGATTGCTTTTTTTGTTAGATTGTGATTTGAATAGATTTCTCTTTCCTATATTTTAAAATAACAGTATGAAAACCTAGAATTTTGTAAGCATGCTACTTTAATATATCAGATCTTTATTTCATTAACTGGAGTGCTCACAAATGATTGTTTTTGCATAATTTTAATACATTTTTAAATGCTATTATTTGCTAGTTATGTTGATTTATATTGTGTTTTCCTAGTTGAGAAAGGTGGATTAGAAATTTTCCATTATTGTATTTTTAGATCATTTAGTAATTACCAGTTTAAGATAGATGAATTTATAGATTGAATTTTCTCAAAAGACTGCTGATTTTCTGGCTTTTAATTTCTCTTTTTAGTTCTTCAACTAACCGTGGTAACTGAGAAATGTACTAAAAGTAGAAACTTGGTTTTTCAAAATTAGAATATTTAGACTGATCTTCAACTACCTAGGCACAAAAGAAAAAGGCATCTCATCTGGGCTTATTCTTTCAGTTATTTATCTTAACTCAGTTGTACTTAAATGCATTTTGTTCAGAGAAGATATACTTTGGGGACATAACTGGTTCTTTTAATTTCAGAATTGGGGGGGTGATTTTGTTATATTTATTATTGCATTTTGATTTATGTTTCTTCTATTCTTGAGATTTTTGTCAATAGGTGGGTACATATGATTTTGCCCAATATTTATGAAACCTTTAAATGGGGAAAATTAATATATTAAAGCATAATGAAAGTACTAAGCACTTATACTTACTCTCATATCTGTCATTAATGAAAAGATTTTATTTTTATATGAATAGATTAAATAAATTGAATATTCACATTTTAACCACTGCCATGCAAGAAAATATGAATTTTAAATTTATGTATAACTGTACATTGTAAGTTAACACTTTTTTATGACTAGTCTATCCTCACAAATGTATATATACAAAGAATTTTGTTTTCCATTACCTCTGAAACCATAATTCTTATTAATAGTAACAAACATTGATTTGGGCATTTTTAAATAAAGGTTATATTTTTAATAATAGATTTATTCATTTTAAAGTAATATTCCTCGGGACACATTCTGTGATATTTTTTATTTTGGGGGGCTTGCCCAATGGATATATTTCTGAAAGGTTATATATAAGCATATTTGTTTGTGTGTGAATTGTCTAATTTAAAATCCACTAGTGAAGCTCCCTATTTTGAGAGATCCTGCAGTAAATTGATTTGGAGACTCTGTATATCATATACTATATACTAGGGTTTCTTAAAGGAAGAGCTGTCTACTTTATTCCAGTATATAAAGATTTAAGTTGCAGATTTAACTGGTAGTGTTCTATGAAAAATCAGCCTCATTCTTTGGACTTATCACTTAGCCCCTCAATTTTAAAATAGTTTGACATTTTCAGGTTTACTCTCTGAAATCTTTTGAAGTCTTTTTTTTTTTTTCCGG
>PVKE010014120.1:0-35452 GCA_004027555.1 Craseonycteris thonglongyai | reverse complement strand
CGAGGATCGAATCCCGGCTCCGGCCCAGGCAGGACCCACATGCTGAACTGGGGAGTTCCCACAGTTCGGTTCTCTAACTGTCTCTGTCTCTGTCTCTCTCTCTATCTGTCAAAAAGTAAAATAGAAATAAATATGCACTGAAGACAAAAAGATAATTTCTCTCTATAAATGTGAAAAGATAAAAAAAAAAATATATATTTTTAGGTAGACCAGAGCTGGATGGAGTTCTGGTAAATGTCTACCTTTGGGAAGTGTTTTTTCTTCCTTCCTTTCCTGTCTTTTATTCTAAATTCAGACAAAGAAAATTCATTTTTTAAACACATTTTTAACTGCCCAGATTGTTTGAAGTAACCCAAGGATAAATAAATAAATTCATTGTAAAATACTGTGTGTATAATATTGTTACTTTGGACAAGTTGCTTTGTCTTTCTGGGCCTTGATTAAATAATGATTTAAGAAAGGGGGGTTGGATTAGATGATGCCCAATTTTTTCCAGCTTTAATTTTCTGTTTCAAATAAATTTGCAGTCACTATGACATTTTATTTATTTATTTATTTATTATTTTTTATTGTTTTTGAGAGAGAGAAAGAAACAGAGACAGAGAGAGAGAGACAGAGAGAGAGGGGAGGGCCCAGAGCAGTCTCCACAGTTGCACGTCATTAGCTTTCTGGAATAGTTTTCTTCCACAGGTGGGTGCAAGCCTGAGCAGGGCAGAAGCTGGCTGGGGGCCTCCCACATGGGAGGCATGCCCCTATGACCAGGGGCTGAACTGGGGTCCTCCCACATAGGAGGCTCACCCCAGCGAGAACCAAATTGGGGGGTGGGGAACACCCCCAGTTCAGCATATGGGTCCGCACAATATGACATTTTAAACAATAATATCTGTCATTCTTAAAATGTTCATAAGAAATATCAATGGCTCATGGAAACCGTGATGCCGGCTGATCCCATCCATAAACATAACAAGCGTCATCAGGGGTGTGATTACTAAGAGCTTTGAGAACTCCATCAAAAATATCTATGGTGCCTGAAATTTCCAGCATCGACCTTACCTTTGTTAAGAAAGATGTGAAAGCTCAAATTGATTACCACAGTTCAGGAGGGAAATGTAAAAGCAGTGAATTGGGGTAAGGTGGGGGAAGGACTTGGGTAAATAGGGCCATGTTATTTTTAAAGGAAACACCGCTCATGTCCAGCCAGTTTTTGTATGTGGAAATGTGGGTTTAGTGTCATATTGTCTTTTTCAAGAGGTACTAGACATTCCGATTTTCTGTGCAATCTCCTAATTTCAAAATGTTGGATCAGCATCATTTGGGCCAAATATGTCTTTGACTTAACTTGCCTTATGGGCTGTCAGTCTGCTTTAGGAGTAACCAGCTAAGGTACGCAAGCCCTTGAGAGATCGCATGCTAAGGCCACTTTATCAATCTCAGCATTATGAGATTATAAAATGCTCAACCCCATCTGACAGGACAGGACAGTATGCAGGTCAGGAAGTGCATGGGCTTTAGATGGGAGGGCAGGGGGAGGTAGTGGGTGGGGGGCCTGGGCTGAGGGGGTGGGAACACCAGCAGCTGGAGCTTCAGAGGCACTCAGTTGATCTCTCCTAGGTCCCAGCTTAGGCTCTGAGCTTCTCTGGGGTGGGGAGTATGGTAGGTACTTCTGCTATTAGCATGACTTTAGTGTTGTGATCCTAGGGGAGAGATGGCCAGAATCCAATCATACGTTGGCATCCCCCTTGAGAGATATGTAGCATCTTCCTATGAATATTGAGTAATGTGGATAAACCACCCAGTGGGGTGTTGCTGAGATCCCCATGAGGAAATCCCCCGTATTAAAGAGACTCAAAAGAGGCCCCGTCTGTCCATCTAGTTACAGAAAAATCAGCAGGAAAATCTATATTTGGTATATAAAATGTTTTTAATGTTTAATATAATTTAGTACATTAAGGTAGCCATCTGATTAATTTTCTGATTTCAATTTAAAATATGTACTTAATTTTTGATTTATATAATTTTTCATTCAGAATTTTACTAAGTTTACAAATAGTGTGACAATGTTTAAAAGAACTGAAGATGGATCATGTTTATACATGTACTTTTATTAATTTTGCTAGAATTGTTTAAGTCCTTGGGAGGCATTTGCTAATAGACATTTGAAGCTTAATAATTTCAATATATTACTTTAGGAAATTCAGTTGAAGAGATGTAAGGTGTAATTGCACATGAACTTCATTTCTTTAGTGTGCATTCTGCTTTACTCCAAGATAGCTTTGTTTAGCCGGATAGAACTATGACTCACTTGCATTCTTTCTCCCAGATCCTCCTACTTGTACATATACTGTATGTTCACTTCTTTTAGTTATGAAGCACTTAGGACATTAAGCTCTGGTCAGCGTCAAACTCACTTAAGAATAAAGCTTTAGGTCTGTCAACCATGACCAAGATTCAATAACCAAACCTCAAACTAGAGTAATGTTTCAGTCAAACGAAGATAACACCCTGGCTTCAGTTGTGTCAGCTCCAGACTCATGACAGAAGAGTGGCCCCACGGACCACATCCCCTGGAAACTGGATCAAACAATGCCATGACTGATACCAGGACTGGAAGCCATGATCAACTGCTCCCTGCTGTAGCCCTGACCAATCACTAGAGCCCACGACCCCAGCTCCCATAGTAACTGTGATGAATGATTTTCCCCTTACATAATCTGTTCAATAGAGGCCATTGGAGAGCCAGATTTTTGAGAGCACTAGCTCACCTGTGTCTCTGGGCTTGGTGCCAACTCCTTAAATAAACCTTAACTTTTGCTGCAAACTTCTGCTTGTGTCTTTTTTTTTTTGGCTTGGATGCATGCAGGCAAGAGGTTCCTTTGAGTCTGTAGTAACAACAAAGAAACTTAATAAATTCTGTTTACAAATGGGGCCAAACATGAATCAAAGTTCCCTTTAGTGAATACTAAAATTTACTAGATTACAAGTAGAATCATAGGACTTCAAAATTGAACATAAAAGCTTCAGAACAAAACTGTTGCTTGAATTTGTAGCTGTACTAAATTTAATATTAATTTCTGAAAAGGACAGAGTGACCAGGTTACCAAAAAACCCTTTATGGGCTCAAAAGCTGTCCTCACATCGACACTCCCACCTTTGTGTCCTCAGAGCCTGGGGACAGCAGCACCTGGCTCTCAGAGGCAGCCTACTTCATGTCACTGAACAGGTTGAAAATGGAGGTTAGTACTTGGAATGCGGGAGAGTGGTGCCCAAGGGGAGATGGTAAGAAGACTGACAGAGACTGTGATTGCTTTAGTCTGGTGTTTGCTGCTCTCCACACAGCTTTCATCGAACCAGAGGAACTGGGTGTAATCCCACGGAAGGACCTATAGCTCATGTCAGTCAAGGAAAGTGATCTTTACGTTAAAAGAGTTATTTTAAGCATTAGCAGTTTTTCTTGATTTCTGGAACAACTCTTCCACCTTGTGACTTGGACACAGAGATCTGAATCACCCAGAAGGCTGTGTGACCTCTTCCGTTTAAGGAGCCCCTGTTGCCCCGGGTCATAAACATCTGGTTCACCCGTTTGAGGGTTTGTCTTGTGTCTTAATTTTCTTTAGCTTAGAACAATTTTTCAGCAAAATTTTTTTTTGTCTTTCACAACATTAACCTCTTTAGATTGCCTCCAGCACCCTTCATTGCTAAAAACTTACCTAATGATTATTTTCAGGTGATTGATAGTCTGTTTAAATATTTTAGTGATAGGAAACTTAAGATGGAGCCCAACTATTGTGTTCTGATCCCACCTCTCTCCTATGACCTTGGGCAACTGAAGTACTTATTGCTATCTTTATAGAAATGTAACATTGATGCATTTCTATTATCTAATGTGGACTGTCTATATTCAAATTTCTCCAATATTGCCAATAATATCTTTTATAACTGCTTTATGTTAAAGCAGGACTGGATAAAATATTTTGCATTGTGTTTCCTTTAATCTGGTACGTAGTCAATCCAGTTGATGTAATTTCCTTCAACCCAGAACAATTTCTGTGCTTATTTCCCCCTTG
The DNA here is from genome assembly GCA_004027555.1 of Craseonycteris thonglongyai. Classification (NCBI taxonomy): domain Eukaryota; kingdom Metazoa; phylum Chordata; class Mammalia; order Chiroptera; family Craseonycteridae; genus Craseonycteris; species Craseonycteris thonglongyai. Next base: position 31,388 of record PVKE010014120.1, on the reverse strand, counting down.
GCATTGACATTTTTGAATAGCCCATGCCTGAGGTTTTGCAAAATAGTCCTCAAATTGGATGTATGTGAACATGGCAATTTGATATATGTTTTTAAAGATTTACTCTACTGCTTAAGTGAAGGAGAGAGAGAGAGAGAGAAAGAGAGAGAGAGAGAGAGAGAGAGAGAGAGAGAGAGAGAGAGAGAGAGAGAGAGAGAGAGAGAAAGGGCCCAGAGCAGTCTCCAGAGCTGTTCATAATTTGTTGTGACATAGTTTCACTCGACACAGGTGGATGTGGGGCTGAACGGGGTGGAACCCGAATTGGGGGCCTCACACATGGGGCATGAGAATTTTTGTTACTGAGCCATCCTGGCAGGTACCAGTTGCGCTTCTGCCCAGCATAAGGGTTTGCACAGGCCAGAGCCGGTATTCCATCCCTGGACCTTGCTATTGCAAGGCAAGCACTCAACCTGCTGAGCTATCCTGGCATCCTCTATTTGATTTTTTGACAGCTCTAATTTTTTTCTGAGAAGTTCTTCCTTTGATTGAAATAAAAATTTGTTGTCATTTCTACCCACTGATTCTAGTTTTAAGTCTTTCAAGAGAATAAAAGTGTTTGTATAGCAATTATTTCTTGAAAAACAATGAATGAACATGAGAGAGCGTTCAGTCAAAAATATCCAGGTTTTGGGCGATGGATTCTTGGTGTCTGGGAGCACACGAGCACATGGTGCTCATCTGAGCTGAAGTACTCTCTGTTTAGGGGTCAGTCCAGCAAGCCATGCTGTTAGAAGGTAGCAATTGCTTTCACAAGTAGGGGATAGCAACTTTAAGCAGAAAGGGTTGTAGCATTTAACATCTGTTGTAATTTTCTTCCAGTTGAAACACCCTGGCTTTGCTTCGAAAAGGAAAGAGTTATGTGTACTACAGAAGTGAGGGGAACAACAGTTGTAATTCTAGCAATGACTAATAGTGCCAGCAAGATTTAAAAAAAGGTTTCAGGTTATTTGTTTTTTCTCCTTCCTTCCTTCCTCCCTCCTTCCCTTCCTTCCTTCCTTCCTTCCTTCCTTCCTTTCCTTTCCTTTTTCTTTTTCTTTTTCTTTTTTCCCCCCAAGAGAGAAAACCACACTACTTCTGTTTGGGCTTATTAGATTCAAACATTACATATTCAAGTTTACATTTCAAGTGCACATTATTGACAAACAAGCAGCTTAGTGATTCATACTAATAGAAACATATCTGAAGATCTGAACATCCGAATAAATGTTCTCGATAAAAACAAATCCTCCATTGGTTTGGCAATGTCTCTCAGAAGCTGGGAATGAATCAAATTAGTACGCAGTGACTGAACACACTGAGCAAAGCCCTCAGAGAATTTAAAGTTGAAAACAGGGCTTAAGCACCCAGGATGAAATGAAAGGCAAATGAAAGCAGAAGACCGAAACACCTGCTTAGACAAGGTGTCACAAAGCAGGACACGGGTGAATGCCAGGTGAATTGTGAAGACCGTGGTAGTTAGAGGGACTTAGAGGAGTGGACAGTGATGTGAAATCCAGCTGTGCCTCTAACTCTGAGAAAGTTCATTTAATTTTTTCTTGTATTTATTAAAACAGGAGCATGGTAGTTCATGAATTGTAACATTCCTTTCAATACAAACACCTTTTAATTCTGTGATTCCCGAGAAGGCTCTAGGCAGAAAGTATTTAGCATGGGTAAGAGTTAGTTGGGGTGGGAAGACTTGTAACAGCTCAAAATAATTGACCCACCCTGTCTGGACTCTCTTTCTGTAAGTGACAGCACCTATACCACCACCACCACTGTCATTTCATTACTGACTAATTACTTGCGAAGTGTTTGTCTTGGTGATAAGAAGCGATGTTTTCATTTCGTCCTATGCGACTGCAGTCAATGTCAGGGCTCTCACCGCGTTCTGCAGTGGGAGATCTCTACGTTCTACTGGCAGCTCTGTAATTTGAACAGATCTTGCCCTCCTGAGTTATAACATAGGTCCTTGAAGTGGTCCTCAACCACACCTCTTTGCTGTCAGTAGCCCTCTCTGGATATGCTGAAACCTATTCCCTTGGTAGTATCAATGTGTTGATAAAGTTATACCAAAGAGCCACCAAACACAGGTTTGCCACATTCCCAGAATTGCCCCTCGTTGGTTATCTCAGCTGCCAAAACCAGGACTCCCCTTACTAAAATCTTTTGCTGATGGTGGTTCACCAAGTCCTTTCCCACTACCACCAGGGATTGTCAGCTATTTTTGGATTATGAACCCTTGTGAAAGAATGTGTTGAAAGGTATGAACTTTCACTATAGGGGGAAAAAATAAAGTACATATGTGTGCTTATTGCAATAATTTGTATAAAATTCCAGGGACCTCTTACAAGAAATCCTTATTGCAAACAGCCCATGAAATTAAATTTTTGTTAAGTCCATGTCAAAAAAAGGATGAAATTGCCTTAATAAATTATGTGATTTATTCACTAATTGCTCCCCCACCCCCCTTAACACCCACCCCAACCTTCAGAATGGGATAGCCTCAGGGATGTGGTTGTCTAACTGGAATTTCTGTCAGGCTAAATTCCAGATTTTCACTTACAAAGTACATATGAAAGTCCTTTTGAAAATTCAGCTACAGGATTAGTATAAGACCCAGATTGCTGAAACAGGCTGTCTCCTATTCTGTGTTGGATAGTCTTTCAGTCATTTGTTTGTCTTTTTTTGCTGTAATGTTTATAATTGCTATTTCATTTGCATAACTGCATCTGTCAGGTGTGTACTAATTGTTGGGAAGAGGCCTGGTATATCCACCTTTGCTTGTCCCTCAAGAGGGGAGGCTACTCGCCCCTGGGGAGTGGCCATGTTAGTGATGCTGCCATGCGGTCAGTCACGAAGGTCATTTTGTTGGTCAATTTCTTTTGCAACAGCAAGTAGCAAGAACCTCCTGAGTTTAGAATGTTTTTTTTTTAGATTTATTTTATTTTGACAGAGACAGAGACAGAGAGAAGGGGGAGGGCCCAGAGTAGTCTCCACAGGTGTGCATCATCAGTTTTTGACATGGTTTCATTCCACACAAGTGGGCAGAGGCTACGCAGGGCGGGAACTAGGCTGGGGGCCTCACGCATGGGAGGCATGCCCCCTTGAGCCAGGGGCCAAACTAGGGGCCTCCCACTTGGGAAACTTGCCCCTGCGAGAACCAAACTGGGGCCTACCACATGGGAAGCACACACCCCACCCAGTTCAGCATATGGGTCCACGCAGGCCAGTGCCGGGATTCGATCCTCGAACCCTGGGTCTGCAGAGCAGCACTCACCCCACTGAGCCATTCCAGCTTCCCTAGTTTTGAACTTTTTGTACAACTCTCCAAGTACCATGTATAAATTGTTTGCTGTATGCTGATTAAAAAAATTTTTAGACTATTCATTCATGAATTTATGTCAAGATTATTCTCTTTGGTTTCTTTTTTAGCACCATTTTCTCTCATTTAAACAAATAGTACTTAAGTCAGCCCTCTGTCTTCCTGTGGCCAAAGGCAAAGGCTGGGCTAGGCCCCCCATCTTCTCTGTGCAGGGGAATCTCCTGACAGATGGGGAAGGTTCTGACGTTGAGAGGCTGAATTTAATCACTTGGGACTTCTGAATTTCCTGCATCTAACACCCATTTCATCTGAGTGGATTTTTTGTTTGTTTGTTTGTTCACATCAGGTTATTTATTTATTTTTTTATTGTTAAATGTATTGGGGTGACATATGTTAGTAAAAATTACATAGGTCCCAGGTGTACAACTCTATAAAACTTCATCTATGTGCTGCATTATGTGTTCATCACCCAGAGGTTGGGGGAGGAGTTTGCTTTCCTTCCTTCTTTATTTTATATCACCCCTTAGCCTGTCATCACTTTGGGGCCTATTTATGCAGATACCTTTGGGCAATGTTCGACAATGTTCAATGTCTTCCTCTTCTAGTATAATGGTCCAACTTGTGGCTCTCGGGCTGAAAGCAGCCTGGGACAGCTTTGAATGTGGCCCAACAAAAATCCATAAACTTCCTTACAACATTGTGAGATTTTCTTGTGATTTTCTTTTTTCTTTCCTTTTTTTTTTTTAGCTCATCAGCTATCATTAGAGTTAGTGTTTTTTGTTTTGTTTTTTATGTGGCCGAAGACAATTCTTTCCATATAGCCCAGGGAAGCTAGAAGGTTGGGCACCCTGGTCTAGTGGTATATTTTTCAATAGCCTCTAGCCATTAAACAGATAGAGCTAAATCATCTGAGAATCCATTTTATCAGTCAATGACAATTTTTGACTCAGAATTAGGGTGTCTGTTTACAATGTGGTACAAACTTTATCCACGTTTTAAGCTCAAAGAGCAGACATCTCAGAAGCTTAGACACAGAGGGACCTAGGACAGTGTGGACGCTAAGCTTTGCATATTATGGATAGAAAATTTGAAACCTTTTAATAGCATAGCTAAGTTTGAAAATGGAGAGCAGTTTTAAAAAATGATACAGTTTTCATTGGCATTTTAGTTTTTAGCTCCAAATTAAAACATGATGAGTCTTGCAGGAACACATCCACATTCAACAGTTGTTTTCCAGGAAAAATAACTTTGAGAATTAAAGAACTTTAAAATGTATTTACTGTGATAAATGTATTTATCAGGTGCCAAGTGGAAACTCCCTAAAAAAATCTCACAGAAATTGTGAAATGACTTGTGATGGTTTACGGAGGGTACCCCTTGCTTCCCCAAGCTTGAGTCTGGGAAGGGGTCACAGTTACAGGGCATCAGAAATCCCTGAAGCCCCCACGCACAGGAATCAGTAGGGTCATAAGCCTTCTTTAGTCCTCTGGCAGGCTTCCAGTGCAGCCCGACTCTGGGCAGCTGCTAATGTTTTACTACCCCGATGTTAACTGTTTAACACTGTGGCTCAAATGGGCTGTTGCTACTTCTGGTTGTGCTGCTGCACTTGGCGTTTCCTTCAAAAATGCAGACCTTGCCAGTTTTTCATGGCCTCGTATAAAATATCTTGATATTTGTTTTAGCTTTCTCTCCTAGGATCGCGATGAAGTCAGAGCACGGATGAATGGCCTTAATTAGGATGAAGTCAAAATAGTGTCTCCCACAGCCAGCAGTAGCGTGCAGGTCCTCCACACCACGGCGCTCCTTCCCTGAGGTCAGTGACTCACTTTACTGTCTTGTCTCCAACCTGCTTCCCGCGTACGCCCCATGCTGAGAGAGGGCATGCGCAGTAGCTTGACACGCGAGGCCCTTGGCGACCTGTTTTCTGGCTTCATATCTCAAAGCAAGTGTGCCCACTAGCACCTACCCTTTGCCTCAGCTCCAGTCATTCCTCCTCATTTGTGCATTCCATATTTTCTACTCTGTAAAATTAATTGGTAGCCCCCAAATCAATATGTGGGGTGCTGTGGTGGTCATTGCAGGCATGTGCATGCACAGAGTGGTGAAGAATTTGAATCGTCCCATGTGCCTGTTTCCCAGCTGGAGTCAAACAAGGTGACCCTCCGCCTTGTTTCAGCTCTCATTCTGCAAACAAGCATCTTTTTCATGGGTTATTTGACGCCATATTATTTTGGGTGTTTACACCATTTAAATGACCTCATGTGCAGTGCTGAAGTGCTGTGTAGTGTTCCTAAGGGCAAGAAGGCTGTGACAAGCCTTCTGGAAAAAGTTGAAGGATAATTTTAAGGGGAAGCAAAATGTCAGAAGTGCAGGTGGAACTCATGTGGGAGGGAGGGGCCCTCCTATGGCTTTGGGATGTTCAGGCATGAGTCACAGTGCTGTTGGCTGTGAGTTCATTGCTAACGAATTAATGGCATGTATTGACTAAGGTGTCTTTTAACAGAATCACACATAAAACAAGGTTAAGTATTGATCAACTGATGAAAATGTTGTGACCAGAGGCTGGCAGGAACCTAACATTATATTTTCCCCTAGGAGCAGTGACTCAGTATTTACTAATTCAGTATTTGCAGAGACTTTATAGACTATAACTCATGAAAATGATGAGAATGACTATATGTAAAATAATTGCAATTCTTTAATTATGAGTATGCCAAATGCCAACTTTCATCTATATATCTGGCATCTTTTTCTAGCTACTTAATCTGCCAGCTCTCTTTCATCCTTCAAGATGTAATTCATCAATTCATTTGTCACTTGACTTAGACTGTGCTTCACCCACAATTCACCCACAATTGTGTATATTTATGTAAATTATTTGTGTCTGAAGTTGAAGGATAATTTTAAGGGGAAGCAAAATGTCAGAAGGGCAGGTGGAGCGCAAGTTGTGTGTGTTGGGGCCCTGCTATGGCTTTGCTTTGGCCACGAGGCAGTTCTCAAGGGGAAGAGATGAACAGATTGACAAGGCAGACTTCTTTTCCTCTTTCTCCTTTTTGGACACATTCCCACACACTTCTATAGCTTCTTCTGTCTCTTTGGGACTGGGCTTTGTTTGGGGAAATTTGAATGCTTTGGAACAGAAAATACTTGAAGACAAAACGTATTACTATAAACATACGCAGAATAACTCAGGAACAAATAATTGGCTGAAAGTTTACAGGAGAGGAGAAGAGGCAGGGAATCCTTGAGAACACATACGTATGTGGGTTCATAGAGAGTGGCCTCGTGTGCACCCTCCTGCATGAGTCCCAGGGGAAAACAAAACCCTCAGTGTGAACTTTAAGAGTCAGGAATATGGGGACGGTGGCTGTAGCATGTTCTCCTACTAGAGCCTATGGAGACAGTAGGACTTCAGAGTAGAAATGACCACATTAACTGTTGGGCCTGGAGGGGTCTTAGCAGCCTGCTGGAGTCATGTGCACTGCACTGCAAGGGGAGGAGTTGTAGAATGACTGCACTAGATAGAAGGTCAGGGGAAGCCATGCATCACCCCTGAAGGGACCACCAGGCTGGGAATGAGGGAGGCCTTCAGTCAGCAGGAAGCTGATGGGATCTGGTCTTAATTGTTGCTGGTGTGTCCAGACGCCATCACCATCCAGACTGTTCACCTTCTTTAAAAGGTACCTCTTCCTTTCTAAGCTGAGGCACAACCCTTGAGGCACAAATTCACCGAGTCACAGTTTCTGCCATCTGAGCAGAATGAAGGATTTGCTGGCACATTTCTTACATGTGAAGTCACTGAGATTTGTATCTATTAGGAGATTTAAAAATAATCAAAATAATCACCCAGCAGAACTGTGTTTATGGATATGAAGTAAAATGTCATAATAAGCTAGGTCACCCGAGAAGTACTTGCAGGTTAAATGTACTGCAACTCTTAAGTAAACATGTAAATCTGTGGGTTTTTTTGGCATAAACCTTTATATTCTTCTGCAAACCCTCCGTTCATGCTTTTACACAGGCCCTGCATATTCTGGGCCAGCATGTTCTACCTCATCTTCTGCCCCTTCCTGACATCTAGATCAATGCCTGATATTCAACAGGTAGTCAAACAATTTTTGAACTAAGGAATAAATAAGATGCATACATATTCATGAAATCCTGAAAAACTAACATTTGAAGACCTCCTCGGGGCCTAAGCTATACCATAATTGAAAGATATCTTTAGTTGTCTACTCCCAATCTATTCCCTCCTTCTTGGGCCCATGTGCCCAGCCCTAGGTGACTAAGCCAATCAGGACAATGCTGTTTTTCCGCCTTCTTAGCCTACCTTGCAGCTCTGGTGGGCCTATGACCCAGCACTGGTTATTCCCAGACACCAGTTAGATAAGGGTTCATATCCAGAATGTCTTCTGGGAAATCATTTACTTTCTTAATATGTTGGGTGCAACATCTATTCCCACTTATTTTTTTTTGCCTTAGATGTGTCAGCAGCCATTTTGCAACCAAGAGAGAAAGTTCAAAACAAGGGTGTAGACACTGGCTTTGGCATTGTTGGGCTGAAGGTGTCTGCTTTCCAGACTGCTTGGTATGTGAAAAAATGAACTATGACGACTTAGGCCAGTGCTAGATATTCTGTTGCCTGTAGTCATGGTATTCCTAAATAATGTACTGACATAGATTAAAAGCTAAATTTAAGAAAAAGAAATGAAATACAACTTTACATAGTAGGTAGTGCGTTCCCCACTTCTGCCTCAGAAGAGCTTTGGAGTTGCAGTCTTGCTGAGGGAAGTGGAGACTTGTGGGAAAGCATTGGTCAGGACAGGATGACTGACGCTGAAGTCACAAAGAAGACCCAGCATCTCAGTTCCTTTACACTATTCCGCTGGGGTCAGTAAATTGCTGGGGCAAGCCAAGCAAATCTGTCCTACAGCCTCTTTTTTTTGTAACACAATCCCAGCACCGTGGGAAGCCAAGAGGTCACTTGCTGTCCAATATGGCAACCACTAGTGACATTTCTTCCACGTGCTCAGTAGTCACATGTGGCTAGTGGCTTGTGTATTGGACAGTGCAGATGTAGAACATTTTACTCATCATAGAATGTTTTATTGAACAGCATTGCTTTATAGGAAAGGTCAGCAAATGTTTCTTATGAAAGAGTAGGTAGCATACATTTTAACCTTTGCAGGCTACGGGGCTAAGTTACCACATGTTTGTGACAACTACTCAACTGCTCAAAGGCAGCCCCAGATGATAGGTGAACAAAGGGGCTTGGCTGTATTCCAATAAAACTATTTACAAAAATAGGCTCTGGGCCTACTTGTTGACCCCTGCTTACAGTGTTCCCTACTGCACAATCTTTGTGACTTCAGCTTCAGCAATCCTAATCTAATAATTCTATCCCAAGTGGGTGGTTGATAGAATGTACATTTGACATCATTCTAAAAAGTTCACAAAGACATTATTAACATATGCTTAGAACAAATGTAAAGAATTAGAGCATAAAGACCCTTTTTTGGGTTAAAAATACCCCGGCATCAGCATAACTTTATCAGCTTCCAAATTCACCTCTGTTTCTTTCCTGAAACCCTAATAACATGTTGATGATGAATGAAGTGCCCAGTTGAACGTGAGGAGAGCTTAAAATAGGCACAGGGGATCATAAGAAGTTCAATAAAAAGTATTAATATCGTCCATGATCTGATTTAGACCAATCTGATTTCGTGCCTCTGCTGAATCGTTTTGCAGGGCGGCTAAGAACGCTGAATGAGACCTCAGGAGTTGTAAACATCAACTGGCTTCGTGACCTTGGGCAGATAATTCACATGCTCAGGCTTGTGTTTTCTAATTTCACCTTCTAGCGTTTAAGAATTCTGTTAGAGGTCCATGCCTAATTATTCAAATTAATTATCCAAAGCCGGCATCCAGGCTTGTGCACTCTTCTTTATTAGATGATAGTGCCCTCTTCTGGATGCCTTCTGTATCTGCACTGTGGGTTCTTTCCTCTCCTAAGGCGAGGGCCTTGCTTTGCTTCATTTAACCCTTTTACTGCCAGCGGGTCGATATATCGGCCCTCGCTGGTTGTGGGAAAACTGCCACGGGCCGATATATCGGCCGACTGTTTTTCTTGGTTATATGCGGCAAAAGTAAGGGCTTTTGACTTGGTTAAAGTCAACCCGCATAATTCTTCAATGATTCTAAGCCCCAAATATATCTTCACCACTGGGGAAAAAACTAGATGTATTAAATAAAATTAAGGACTAGAAATAATTCAAAATCTGGAATATTGCAAAATTCCTGAAAATGGTTTTGGCAGTCTTCGCACACCCCAACGGAAATGGGCTGGCAGCAAAAGGGTTAATTTAGCACAAAGTCCCCAGCTGGGGCCAAGCTCCTCCTATTCTCATGTTAGGAGCTGCAGCATTTCATTCATGACAGATGAGACAGGAGTGTAGTGAGAGAATTTAAAAGTCCCCTGACTTCTGTTATTTTATTAAAATAAAAAAGCCAAACGATACCATAGAATTATAGTTACAAAGGACCTTAGGCAGCATGCCAAAAATTCCAAACAAATACAGTACACTGTTTTGAAATACATAATTACGTGTTTTTAGAATGTAAATATTGCTGTTAGATATGAAAACACAGGCCAAAATGACACACACCAGCTTCAGCATCAAGGTTGCCCCCCAGGAGGGAGGGTGATAAATGATATGAGGAAGGGTTGGCGGGGGGAGAGTGACTCTGTATCTATAAGGTTTTTATTAAAAAGAAGACTCTGAGGACAATAGGCAAAGTATTAATGTAACAGCTGGGCTTGGTTGGGTAGATATTACAAAATAGTTTCATGTTCTTGCACCACTTTTATTTTTTCATGTGTGCCTTTGGAAATGTCCCTTCCCTACTTCTGGAGGACATTTGGGGCAGATTCCAGAGCTTTTGCTATTCCTTTTGGGTACTCATTCATAGTTTCCTTTTAAAACTCTTAAGAAGTCCAGTTTAGATTCTAAACCAAAGCTTTAATCTCTCCTTCAGGTCTCTCCAGCATGCCCGGGGCCTGAGCCCCTAGGCTCAGAAACTTGTGGTGTCAGCCTCTTCCTTTCTGTACTCTGTGCTATCCTGCGGTGACAGGGCCGGCACAGAGCGCCGCACGCACATGCACACGCACACGCACACGCACACGCACACGCACACGTGAAGCCGGGGCAGAAAAACCTGACTTGACCAGCTCTGTTTGGGGTGGTGCCCTCCGGCTGTGGCAGATACACATGTGGTGTGGGGAGGCCTGGGATGTTTGGCTACTTCTCTTCCTCACGGAACCCCCCACTGTATCTTTGGCACCATCCTCTGCTCCTGCTGCTGGTGGTGCCCCTTGTGCAGAGCCTTCCTGTGGCGGGCACTAGCCCAGGCAGGTGGACCTCTTGGATGGGGTTGTTTCCAGCTGCCACAAGTCTTGCTATTTCCACAAGGTTCCTCTGGCTATGTGAAGCATACCTCGTCACGGTCAGCTTACCCTGCAGGACGTTCTGTCTCCTCCCTGGATGCGCTGGGGCAGCACCATGACCCTCCTCATGCCTTTACCAGCCTGTGAATATCCTCTGGACTTCCGGGGCCAATGTCAAACTCTCTGTGGACCTGCCCACTCTTGAAGAGAGTGGCTGGGGAACCTAGCACCTCTGACATCTCTTTCCACAGGGACCCTTTCTACCAATCTTAAGGAATCCTTAGCTCTTTCTTTTATCGTCTAAAGGTTGAGGGGCTTAAGGTGGCAGAATGTGTTTTGGGATATTCTCAGGAAGTCCCATAAGGCGATGACCCTGTACTTCCTTTTAGAGCGGGTGGGCATTTTAGTTGTCAGCTGAAATCCAGAGTCCCATGGGAACATCCTATTAGTCACCGCTTGGATAGGTGTCTGGACCCTTGCAAAAACCTAGTTGTGGGAAGCCGGGATGGCTCAGTGGGTTAAGTGCTCACTTTACAGCCCCGGGGACCGAGGATCGAATCCCTGTCCTGGCCTCTGTGGACCCATATGCTGAACTGGGGAGTGCCCCCAGTTCAGTTCTCACCAGGGCGAGACCCCGGCCCAGTTCCTGCCCTGTGCAGCCCCTCCCACCTGTGGAATGAAACTATGTGGAAAGACCAGTGATGTACAACTATAGAGGCTGCTCTGGGCCCTCCCCCTTCTCTCTGTCTCTATCTCTGTATCTGTCTCTCTCTCTGTCAAAACAATAAAACTAAATCTTTAAAAAAAAACAACCTAGTTGTAAACTGCAGATCTCTGTCTAGAATCCTGTGTCTGTAATTGCCAGTCACAAACACACGTGTCCTTGCTCCTCACAGCCGGTTCCCCCTGGGCCTCCTTTTACAAATCTGTTTTTCTTTTGAGGAGCCCAGTTTACAGGATTACAAATACATTTGTAAAGCTTGTTGTTTTAGGTACATGATAATGACTGTATTACTTTTATTTTCACTGTATAAAAATATTTTTAAATATAATTAAAAAATTTATTCTAATCTATCCCACTGTATTTTACTAGCGAGGAGACTAAGCTCTAGATTGGCTCAAGTCACCTGCTCTAAATCACACATGTAGAGATGATACCCAGATGCCCAGGCCTGACTTGGTAACCTTGAAATCTGTATGCCATGTACCCAAAGCACAGAAAGAGTAGTGCTCAGTATCTCTAGAATTTACGTGCATGTGAGGTTAAAAATGTTCTGAGTTTAGTTCATAGCATGGGGACCTGCTAACAAAGTATTCTTAGAGGGCACCAATTAGAGGCAACTTTCTGAAATTTGGGGGATCTGGGATCCTAATCTTCTTTTAAGGAGAAAAAATATATTTAGTCCACACTTATACAACATGTTGAAACTGAAGACATATGAATATTGTTCCAATTAGCTGGTGATTTTAGTGATTAACAGGTTAAATGTATTCTGATTTTTATTAAGACTTATTGTTTTTGACAGCGACAGAGAGACAGAGATACAGAGACAGAGAGAGACAGAGAGAAGGGGGAGGGCTCAGAGCAACCTCCATAGTTGTATGTCATTAGTTTTCAACATGGTTTCATTCCACACAGGTGGGTGGGGGCTGTGCAGGGCAGGAACTGGGCTGGGTCCTCTCACATGGGAGGCACGCCCCCTCGAGCCAGGGGCCAAACCAGGGGGTGGGTGGGGCGAGAACAGAACTGGGAGCCTCCTGCATGAGAAGCACACCCAGTTCAGCATATGGGTCCTCACGGGCCTGGGCTGGGATTCAGTCCTCGGTCCCTGGGGCTGCAAAGCAAGCGCTGAACTCACTGAGCCATTCTGGCTTTCCCAACATATTCTAATTTTATAAAAAGTAAACACATGAAAGTCATGGTCCAATGCAGAGCTCAGTAACCACTTTAGTATGACATTGCAAGTCTAAAAACTTTCCCTTTTCTGGGGATTGCTTAATTAAGTCCCCTGTCCCTTTGTCCATCCATTAATTTATCCAACAAACATTTATTTAGTGCCTGGTATGTCTATCCTCCTCACCCCGGCTCCCCAGCCCCAACAACCACATCCCACCCAGACATCAACTTACATGATCCAGCTAAACACTCATGGTAAGTTTGTCACTGCTGTTTGTCTGCCTGAGGGGACGGCTTCAAGTTGCTGGGGCCTGTTTTGGGGTCGGTGAAAAGAATGGATCTAAATTATGACGCTAGGTGAGAATACTCTTTGGAAATTTAGAGATGCACCCCAATGTAATGAATTTTTTTAGGTAGTGGGGGATTTTGATGATGTTTCACCCCTGCCCTATTCCTATTGCTCTGTTCTTGGAACCTGGTTTCATAGGTTCCTGTTCTGTTCTGTGTTTTCCTGCTTGTAAACAGATGTGTCTGGCCATGAGGAGGTGAGTGTATGCAGGGCCAGGAGTATGCTTTAAGTGTGTGTGAGTGTGTGCAAGAGTATGTGCAAGTGTGCATGTGTGTGTGTGTGTGTGTGTGTGTGTGTAAGAAGCCCACAGTTCCAACTTTTAAATGTGGCACATATAGAGGTATCTTACCTTTGGTGAATCTTCAAAGAGGTGAGAGTTTGGAATGCTTCAGAGCACACCTGCGTTGTCAAATACCATTTTTAGGATTTTTAAGCCCCTCAAGAAGTTCATCATGTGATCTGAAGTATACTGTGTAATTTAATTATATTAGAATAGATAATAATCTATAACTTAGGAGAACAGCTGCTTTCTTCAGCTCACTGATGGAGAGAGACTAAACACTTGGAAAACTCCAGTCTCTTGTTAAGAGGCTGTGAACATGGGGAGCGTGTGCGCATTTTGGAGAAGTAGAGGCTGCAGGAAGAGGCTGGGGTGGGGAAGACACAGCACAGCTGGCTGCTTAGGGCAGCCCCTTGAAAGCCATTGCCCTGTGGTGAGGTCACGTGGGGCAAAGACAGAGCTTGGCTTTGCCCCTCACAAATGCAGTTTTGTAAATGTTGAGTGTGAAACTCGCATGTGTGCATGTGTGTGTATACAATGCCAATGTATTAACATCCCATAGAATTAAATTTTTGTGAAAATCAGTTTGAGAAATTCTGATCTAGGTAACTAATAAGGACTATTATAAACAGAACATTGTCTTTTGAAAATGGTACCAAAAATACCATGAGGTTTACAGCATCTCCCTCCTCTGGTCTCTTTAAACACCCTTGTGTTTCTGTTTCTATAAGTCTAAAGGATATAAAGTTTTGATAGTATGCAATGTATGTTGTGGTTTCTTGGTGAGGTTTAGAAGGTACTCTTCCATGTTGGTGAGATTTGTGAAGCATCTCATTCTCAGTCATATTAAGGGGATACTCCTACAGACGACACAGCTCATTTTTGTATTCACATTTGTTGGCTTTACATTTGGAGAGTGTAGCAAGTTAAATAGTGTCTCCCTAAAAATTCACGTCTACCTGGATATATTCAGGTAGAATATATCTACCTTATTTTGAAATAGGATATTGGTGGATGAAATTCATTAAGGATATTGAGGTGACACCATCCTGGACTTAGGGTGGGTCCTAAATCCAATAATTGTTGTTTTTATAGAAGAGAGAAAAGGGAGATACAGACAGAGGAGAGAGACAGAAAAGACACCATGTGAAGACAGAGGCAGAAAATGGCGTGAGACCGTTATGAGCCAAAGAATATCAAGGATTGCTGGGAGCCACCAGAAACTGGGGCAGACTAGGAAGGATTCTCTCCTAGAGCCTTCAGAGGGTATCTGGCTCTGCTGACGCCTTCATTTCAGACCCTGGCCTCCACATTTGCAAGGGAATAAATGATCATTTAAGCCACCAAGTTTATAGTAATTTGTTGGATCAGCCTTAGGAAACCAGTACAGGGGGTGACATCTCTTGGTATTTCTTCTCAAATTATTCTTTAGCTCACAACGCATTAACTACATTCAGTCTTCTGAACAAATTGTCCTACCTTTTCTAGTGGATTGCTAGTAGAAATATAGTGACTATATTCTTAAGGTATTTCACTTGTTTATTCATTTAAACTACACACATATATATAGTATTCCTAAAGTTTGGGTCAAGAAATATTTTCACAAGGGTATATTAAACTCATAACAGCACAACTTAGTAGTAGATTGATTACTACTTTACAAGTCTTTAAGGAAGTTAATATTTTAATGACGTTTGTTTAATATCCTGTTCCTCTTGTCCACTCCTTAATCTACCTGGAACACAGATTGCTCATGTGCCTTAACCCTGTTCCTAACCTGGCCTCACTCCAGAAAGGACCCAAGGCTCTAAAATTATTATATCATTGCTCCCCCTCCTCTTTCCAAACAAAATCCATCCCCTGTGCAGTTTATCTTTTCTAGGATTTGGTCAATCAGATTCGTTCTAATTTATGTTAATGAATGAGTTGAGTACTTGACTTTCTTATTACCTAGAAATATTGACATATTAAGAGAATACTTACATATTTGTTATCTGCCTTACTTCCAGTCACTGAAAGGTTGGAATGATCCTTAATGTTTCATCTTTAAAAAACACCCCATTTCATCAGAATGCTTCAGTATGTTTGATTGTGCTTGGGGAGCCAAAATGCACCCCCCATGGGATGGGGGGTGTCAGTCATTGGCCTGATGGTCTATTCTGGGAGACTCTCGGTAAAGGAAAGCAGGGTCTAGTTTCAGGAAATGGAGGCAAATGAAGGAGGGTGGCCACTGGATCCAGTTGTACTGACTGGGATGTGAATACCATGTTCAGAACATTGATCTGATACTGGGGACCTAGAGTGACAGGAGAGAGAATTTGGGACAGTCACTCATTGTCAATTGTATGAGGAGAGGCATAAGGAGTAACCAACATATTTTTTATTTTTTCTTTATGAAGATTTACAGTGTTTCACATACTTTTGAGATCTAAAAAAACTTATGCTATCTGTATCTTTTTTAAAAAGTGTAGATTAATTTTTTAGATGTTAAAAACAAGTAAAATACTATAAATCTGAATAAAGAAAAAGTAAAAAAAAAATTTTCTTGTTCTTTTCTTTCTCATCCTCTTGAGGTAACTAATCAGTCAAAAGCTGGCATGTATCCTTCCATATCGTATGTAAACATATATACACATTGGCTCTTTTTACTGTTAATCTCTAATTTTTTTTGTATAAAAATGAATTATACTATAAACATTTCTTGAAACTTGCGTTTGCTTCATCATACATTCTGTACATCGCTGAGCAAAATGGATATGGAACTCATTCACTCTGTTCAGTAGTTAGGTAGCATACCATTGTATGGACTTACAGACCTTTATGCAATCATTTGGTTATGAATAGACATTTATTTTCCCCTCCAGGCTTTTGACACTAAAAATATCCTTGTACATACCTCTGTATATATTGATGTCCTTATTTTTATAGCTTAAGATTCCCCAAAGTATGATTCCTGGGCAAAAGGGTATTCAATTTTAATAGGTATTTCCAGTTTACTTTCCAAAAACATGATTATATTTCACACTCCTATCCACAATTTAAGAATGTCTGTTTTTTTGACAATCTTGCCATCACTGGATGATACCACCTTTCTTAATTTTTACCAACCAGATGAATGAGTGATGTTTTCTTATTGCTGATTTCACTTGGTTTTTCTCATTTGTAAGCTAAAGAAGAACTTTCCTGGATTTTGGAAGCAAAGAATCGCCTGGGCTCTAGACACAAGCACAGCCTTTGGAAAGTGATAGACCTGGATTAAATCCTGGCTCTGCCAAATCCTAGCTGTGGGATCTCTGGGAAGTTAGTTAACTTTTCTAGTTCTCAATTTTACAATCTACAAAGTTGTTGCAATTATTAAATAAAATGATACATGTAAAATTCATAGCACAATCTCTAACAACTATAGGAACTCAATACATGGTAGCTATTATTATTATTATTATTATCATTAAACAATGATGTAAAGGGCTGAAGAGAGAATTGCACATTCATCATTATATTATCATGGTTGTCAATGTGTTCACAATTTACAAGCTAAGTTTAAATGAATTAAACTTTAAAAACAAGATAGTTTTTGCTGTACATTTGATATAACTTCTTTATATTGGATTTTATTTTGCAGGGATAGTTTGTTATTACTCATTAATTTACTAATTGCATCAGTTATTATTTTTAAAGACTTTTTTTTTTCAAGTTTTTGCCATATCATAAGCACTGTCTTAAGCACCAGGGATATATCAGTCAGGATAGGTAAGGCTAAGCTGTGATAACAAACAATTTAAAAACCTCAGTGGCCTAAATCAACAAAGGCTTATTTCTTGGTCCCACTCCCCATGCATTAACTGTCACTGTGAGTTCTCTGGTCCTCATCAGGGACTCACAGTGATGGAGTGGCCTTTGTCTGGCAGAGGGGAAGGAGTACAGGGCAAGGCACATTGAGTCACGGGCCAAATAAATGAACAATAGGGACGTACTTCAGGAAGGAGCTAGATTGATTGTGAACTGTCCTCGTGACAACCACACAGGATGAAGAAGCAAAGGACATGGTCTTGATGTTGAAGGAGCTCTCAGGCTGGAGGAGAGAATGGCATTGAGTAAAGTAATTTTAATTAGTATGAAGTGCAATAGAGGCTCAGAGGAAGGAAGGACTAATTCTGCTGGCACTGGGCAGGGGAGGGTAGGGAAAGATTTCACAGAGATTTAAAATATTTTATTATTTTTTAGTTTTCAAGTTAAACATTTTTAAAAAGATTTATTGTTTTTGACAGAGAGAGACAGAGACAGAGACAGAGAGAGAGACAGACAGAGAGAACGGAGAGGGCCCAGAGCAGTCTCCATAGTTGTATGTTATCAGTTTTCGACAGTTTTGTTCCACACAGGTGGGCGGGGGTTGTGCAGGGCAGGAACAGGGCTGGGGGCCTCCCCCATGGGAGATGTGCTCCTGCAAGCTGGGTGCCGAACCGGGGGCTTCCTATCTGGAAGCTTTCCCCGGTGAGAACCGAACCGGGGGTGTCATCCCAGTTCAGCTTATTGGTCCCCATGAGCTGGAGCTGGGATTTGATTCTCGAACCCCAGGCTGCAAAGAAAGCACTTAACCCGCCAAGCCATCTGGCATCCCCTAGTTAAAAAATTTACAAATTGTGGTAAAATACATATAACACAGAATGTACTATCTTAAGCATTTTTAAGTATACAGTGGCACTAAGTACATTCACATTGTTGTGCTACCGTCACCAACATCCATCCACAGAATTCTTCTCATCTTGCAAAACCGAACCTTTGCGTCCATTAAATAATAACTTCCCATTTCTTCCTCCTCTTCCCAGGCCCTGGCGACCACTGCTCTACTTTCTGTCTCAATGAATTTGACTACTCTAGGTACCTAATGTACTCACAAATGGAATCATACAATAGGTCTTTTTGTGATTGGCTTATTTTACTTAGCAAAATGCCCTCCAGGTTTCTCCGTGTTGCAGCATGTGTCAGAATTTCATTCCTTTTTAAGCCTGCATAATGTTCCATTGTATTTACATATCACATCTTATTCATGCAATCATCTTTTGATGAATACTTGGTTTCTTTCCACCTTTTGGTTATCGTGAATAGTGCTATTAATAGTATGAACATGGTTGTGTATATAGCTCTTCATATCCCTGCATCGAGTCCCCATTCTTTTGGGTATATTGTCAGAAGTGGAATTGCTGGATCTGATGCTTGTATTTTAAGGAATGAGAAAGTCACTGGGCAGACTGACTGAGAAGGGTGTGTCAAGCAGGGAGAAGAGTAGGTGCCAAGGGAAATGAGAGCGTACTGAGCCCCCGAGAGTAGCAGAAAATGTGCTGTGCTTGAAAAACCAAATGGAGGAGAGTTTGGAGCCAGCCAGGGCCTGTGGGTGGAGGCTGGGTCTTACGTGACTGCTCAGGGTCTTGGCTTTGACCCCACAGCTTTTGTGGGATGTCCTAATGACAGTGTCACCCTGTCAGCTAAGCATATGCTCTGGAAAGTCCACAAAATTGCCTTCCAAAAGAGTTTAAATGATTTTTCCATAATTGGTCCATTTTCAAATAATTTAAAAAGTGTCTAATATGTTGTTGACACTCAATAAATTACTTAATAATGGTAATTTTATTAGCATAAAATAGAGCAGAAAATTCCTATGATCTCCAAATTCTGAGTTTCTTTAATGCTCCACAGACTTCCTGCATCCTTTTCCAATTAAATAAAATGCAATATCAGGCAGCTGTTGTCACAAATGGCCAAATTGCTTTTCTTAAGTGGCCACTTTTATACCCTTTTCTGCTGCCAGACAAACTGTAATAGCATTAAGTACACTAAAACAGAAGGAGAAAGTAAATAAAAATTTCCAATAGCTGTTAACTTTGGACATCAAGCATGTAATGGTCTCATGCCAGTTCTGCTCACCCACAGGTTCTTGGGACTCATATCAGAGAAAGAGTTATTAAAATCCTTATAAAGGCAAAAATGTGCTGTGAAAATCCTAATGTGCCAGGACTTTATTAAGTATCAAATAATTTGTGTTAAATGTACACATTCAAGGTGCTTGTAAAAATCACTTGGAGAGAAAGAGAGAGATCTGGGAGTAGTCCAGAAGCTGTGGTCTTTGAAACAGTACAGCATTCCCTATTGGTCTTCCTCAAGTCAAGAATTTTTTGAATCCACCAAAGCTGACCTTTTCAGGGCCCTGCAGTGCTTATAGACCATGCTTGGATTGCCTTCAAAACAGACTTAGGAGAAAGGCAGGTGGAAGAACTTATGCTTCAGATGAGACCACATAGATGTGTTTAAATGGTTTTACCCCAAACAACCAAACCAACTGAATCATCTTTGAAGGGGGATGGGCCTTTGGGGAAAATCCTGTTTTTTTCCAGCGTCTTCGTGGAGGCAAACATCAAATCTAATGATCAGGAAAGCAGTGTTGGTGGAGAGAAAGAACCAAAAGCATGACTTGAATGGGAATGTGTGTTTTGATGGGGGTGGCTGGATCTTTATGGAGCATGTGTGTTTATACTTGTGATTACTTATTTGTATATTTTTCTTCATTGAAAGAAAGAACAACCCTGTTTTTCTACACTAATGTGATGTTGTCTGGGGAGAAAAAGGTGGTTGTTTGGTTGAGATATTTGTGGCCTGCTTTCACAGGTCAGAAAGCCCTTGATTTAGGTCTTGCTACAAAGATGACGGTTCTGTCTGTTCAAAGTGGGATGTCCGCCTTGTTGTCTGTTTGAGTGGGAGGAGGTGGATATAGAATGGGGACATGTGACCCTAATTAGTCATTATAAGTGTATATTGGCACTTCAGATGCTGATCAGAGCATAACCCAGCATTTACCAAAGGCATGGTCAAAACGCTGACACATGAGAAAAGAAGTCATTGCTTTGTTTTCTGTTATTTGCTGTTAATGTGTTAAACATGAATTTGTCCAGGATATCTAAGCCCCAGTCTCACATTGAGTTCAAACTCCAGTCCATTCCACTGCTGACTTGTGTGGACAAGATCTGTTTTCACATCTGTATAAAGGGAATTCTGATGCCTGTTAGGTTCATTTATAATGTAGTTGTGTATGTCAAGTAGGTGTGAAATAGGAAGTTCAATGCAAAAATAAATGACTTGTTAAGGAATGAATGGTATGAAAGTACTAGCTCAGGGTAAATGTGATCGGGAGGAAGGTGAGAGCTCAGACTTACTGGGTATCACTAAACAAGCAGTTAGGAAGGTTCAAAGTTGGAATTGGTGTGGAATCTCCCTCTTGACCTTTAAGCCAGGGTGACTTACCTGCATTCTGTGGGTCCAAGTGTGCCCCAGAACTCTTTGAGGTGACTGCCTGAGCCTCTCTGCTTGTAACCAGCCTCTCTTGTTTTGGTTTCCCTGATAAATTTGAGTTCTTGGCTCTTCATTCATGCTCTGATTGTGCTTCCGGACTTGGTATTTATATTTGGTTACCCCAAGGTTTGACTCTTCACTCTCCTTAGTTGAATTTAGCTTGGATTACCCCTGGATGTTGCCATAGCTCTATTGGGTGACAATTGGTCTACTTCAGCCATTGCCCCACCATGAATGGGAAACTGGGCCATTTGTGTTTTAAATGCTATAACCAGTCTTCCTGTGGAATAAACCAATAAATCTGGATTGGTACCATGGATAATGTGACTGTAAACTTTGATTTTCTGAGATTTTTCTCCATTTCAACTGATTTTCCCAATTTTCTTGTGAATCTACACAACCTCAGCAGTGCTGTGTCCTCATAATGAAGAGCAGATGCACATGGAAACCATCTGACCTGGAGGTGTGACTTGAAATGCCAAGAGCAATCAGGTTTTCTCCTATAGACCAACATTATAGAAGGGCTGTCCAGAAAAACTTAAGCCATTGTCAATGTAATGAGAACAGTTACATAGCTGTATACTTTCTGGACAGCCCTCATACTGGTTTAGCTGTGAATTTCACCTTAATTTTGAGTGTTTATGTTGACCTCCCAGATCTTGGCCTCTGTTTTGTGGTCACTTGTGTTGTTATTCTGTCTTCTCACCTATGCCTTAAACCCTGAATTTAATCTAATTATTTGGCATTTATTGAGTATCTCCTCTGTGCCAGGCATTGTGCAGAGATGGGTAAGTTCTTGTAGTGGCTCATGGGTGACTAAATGTGTCTGGTGGGCATTTCCTTCTTTCTCTAAAATTGGTGTCTTTAGAAAAAGGGAGAATTTGGACACAGAGGCAAACACAGAGGGAAAAATGACATGAAGAGACAGAGAGAGAAGATAGTCATCTACAAACAAGAAGGGCCTGGAGCAGATCCTTCCCTTATAGAACTGAAAAGGAACCAACCTTGCTGACACCTTGATCTTGGTATTGAAGCCTCAGTTATTAGAGACAACAAATTTCTGGACACAGAAGTGCACAGTTTGTGGCACTTTGTTATGGCAGTCCTAGAAAACATACACATACAGTATGTACATGTAAACATAATAAAAATAATAATGTTATCATTGCATATTTATTCAAGTTATCCAAGGTGGGTATACTAAAGAAATCTAATTCCATAAGTTGCAAATGAAAATTAATTTCATTGTTTATAATTACACTCTGTATAAAGAAAGAGATCTGGATTAATGTCATGAAATACCCTTACCTTCCAATGACTGAATTATGCCATGAAAGAACCACAGTGTTTTTACTTTTATACTTTTATGAATGCTTAAGGGCATTTATTTTATGACTAAAATTTATGAGTTAGCTGTTCTCCCATAGTCTCTACTTGAATTTGGATATACTGTCTTCCTTAAATTCTTCCATTTCTTCTTCCAGTTTTGCTCTGTGTTTGTTAATATTGGCATTTATCAAATTAAAAAGAGAAGTTTGGATTGGTTTCAGCTCCCACTTTATTTTGAAGTCTTGTGAAAGGTGACAGAGCAGTTACATATTTTGGGGCAGTTGATATTAATTGTGCAAACTGACTGAAGACTATTTATGGAGACAGGAAAGAAATAACTTCAACAATAGTGGGCATCCTGAAGGAGGGGAAGAAATTTTTTAGTTATAAAGTCAAGTGATCCAACAGCTATAGCAAAATTGATCCAAATAAAACTCTAGTTGTTGGCAAAACAAATTTCATTAGGGTAAGGATGTTTGAGACTGAGGTAGGTAATAAATTCAGGAGCTGATATTTTGGATGTTGTGTTTAATTTTTCTTTAAAGACCTCTATATGTAGAGCCAGATGAACATTTCTAGGCATTTAAGGTTTTGGAAACCCCCTTTTCTATTGGCATCAAATAAGAAGTAAAATCTCAATTGAAATGATGGAGTCCAAACTAAATTTAAATGCAAGAAGTCTATAAATTACAATGCCAGGACCTGGAATCCAGGGATGTTGGCCATACACTGTGGTTGGAGACTTCAAGCGAATATCAGGAATGTGACCACAAAGCAGGAAGTAAGACTAGGAAATCAAGCAGGATGTAGGCATTCTTACTGAGGGCACAGGAGGTTCTGTAATTCAGTAGTGATATAGGTAAGAGCATTGGGGCAGTATGTAGCTAGGACTCTGGTTAAGCAGAGATAGAGATGGAAATAGTATCATGGAAAACCAGAGTGGGTACTGCTCCAACAGTCCTCAGGTTTTGTCCCTTCTCTGTAGCACAGCAGCCCAAGGGGATGGTGAATGGGTGAAGGCAGCCTAAGGAAGTGAGAGTGGGCTTCCCCTAGGTCAGAGGACAAAGAACAAGTAGGAGACTTGATAACTCTGAAATATACTTTCCTGATGCCTGCCAAAGTTAGGGCTTTCGAGGTCACCAGCCCTTTAATATGGACCTATAAGGGAGAGTTATGGGACTAATATACTAATTGTATAGTATGTGTGTGTGTGTACATATAAAATATAGTAGATAATAATCCTATATAGATTATTGGAACTAAACTAGGTAAAGGCAAGGTCTCATTTAGCTACTTTGTAATGTTTACTTTTGATGGAAAGAGGAGCTGAGGAACCTTTCATTCAACAAACAATGATTGTCTTCCATAAACCCAATACTATACAAGGCAGTGTTGATACAAAGGTGAAAAAGACTTCATCTCTGCCATCAGAGAGCTCACAGACTGGAAAGGCAGATAGACAGAAGGTAAATAATCACACCATCCCAGCATTCCCTAATGCAACATTTTTAAAAATCAATATTAATGTCCCCCAAATCCATGACTAACAAATTATCAAAATATCTAATAAAGACAGGATCAGTGCTAAGCTATATTGGAGCCTGAAGCAAAAGAAAAAATCAGTGGGACTGATCCTATCTTTATCTAAAATTTTGATGGTTTGTTCATTAAAAATTTTTTTTGCATTAATTTTGATTATTAACATTGCACTTAAGGGAGCAATCCAAGATGGTGAAGTAGATAAACACGGTGCTTGCCTCATTGCATGAACACATAAAAATTACAACTAAATTATAAAATGATCAACCTGGAGAATCATCTGAAGTCTAGTTGACCAGAAGTTTTATAACTAAGGATATATAGTAGAAGCCATGACGAGACTGGTAGGAGCGGCAGCGATATGATACAGGTTGGCCCCAAACCTCCATGTGGCAGTTGAAAATTGGGAGAGATATCTTGGCCACAGAGGGCACCCTTGGAGGAGTGAGAACTCAGCCTTACATCAGGCTCCACAGCCCAGGACACTAATGCTGGGAGGAGGAGCCCCCTCAATATCTGGCTTTGAAAGTAGTAGTGATACCAACAGTCTGGGTATGATGAAAAGCGGTGGGAAACCTAGATGTCTTCTCAAAGCATCTGTACACAGACTCGCTTGCAGGCACTCATCTTGGGCTCCAATAATGGAATGGGGAGTCAAGAGCCCTCAGAGGCATATGGAAGGCAGACTGAAGTGTGCAGCTTTGGAACCAGGGCAAAAAGACAATCATAATTTTCCCTGTGTGGGTGCAGCCTGCAGGCAGTCACCGTGTTTCCTGTGTTGAGCCTCCCCACTATGCCCATGGTCAAATTTGAATGTGAATTGATCTGTTGAGCTCTGCTCACTCCACCCTAGTGACTCACTTACCCTACCACACCCAATTTCATACCACATGAGGCTTTATCAGTGCCCAATTCTTATAGGAACCAGCAGCTGGCAGCAAGTCAGTGAATGTCCTATCTTTTTGTGAGACTACCCCAAATCTGGTACTGGTGGCAGCCATTCTCGGTTCTCAGTGCAGCCTCTCCCACATGCCTCCAGGTCCAGCACAGGCAGCAACCAATCATGGATCACTTTGTAGTTCCTACCAGGTAGTCTGTGGCTGGTCACAGGCAATGGCTGAGCTGGGCCTGCACTGGAGCCCCTCCCAAGAGGCCCCATAACCAACAAACTTGGAGCTTGGCTTCAAACCACAGTAGAACACTGCCCAATTAGCCCTACAAGTGGCACCTAAAGGGTAGTCTCAACAGGCGCTAGAGCCCAGTGGGCCAAATCTCACTCTGTGGGGTAATCCCCTGAAGAACAGAATCTGTGGATGTGGCTAAACCCCACAGTGAGTCAGCCTGAGGGTCATTCCCATCCACCAATGTCCCCAATAGCAATCAAGGCTCACATATAACAGGGGGACTCACACAACCCACACAAGGTACAATCCTAGAGTACCCAGTACAGGTGACCAGGGAGACTGTGCCAAGGGCCCCACAAAGCACCTACTACATAACGCTACCCTGGAAGATGGGATCACATTTATTATTCTATGTATTAGGATGTCTACCTAACCATGTTTATAGAAATAAACATGGAGAGGCAGCTAAAGTATGTGTGTGTGTGTGTGTGTAGGGGGGGAAACACACACACACACAGAAATATATCCCAAATGAAAGAGCAGGAGAAAACTGCAGAAAAAGAACAAAACAAAATAGAGGCAAGGAACCTACCAGACACACAATTCAAAACAGTTTGTAAAAAACTTAGTAAGAAATTCAACAAAGAGATAGCAAACACAGAAAAAGACCTAGAAATTATAAGAAAAGAATATAACTGAAATGAAGTATGCAATAGAAGGAATCACCAGCAGACTAGATGAAGCAGAGGAATGAATCAGCGATTTGGAAGACAACATAGCAGAAAACGCCCAATCAGAACAGCAAAAATAAAAAATTTAAAAATGAGGGTAGTTTAAGAGAGCTCTAGGACAACATGCAGTGTAACATTTATTTCATAGGGATACCAAAGGGAGAAGAAAATAAAAAGCAATGTGATTGAGAATGTATTTGAAGAAATAATGACTGAAAACTCTCCTAACCTGGCAAAAGAAATAGACATACAAACCCAAGAAGGGTAGAGAGTCCCAAACAAGATAAACCCAAGCAGGCCCACACCAAGACACATTATAATTAAAATAACAAAAGTTAAAGTCAAAGAGAGACTTCTAAAAGCAGCAAGAGAAAAGCAACTAGTGACTTAGAAGGGAGCTCCCATAAGACTGTCAGCTGATTTTTCAAAAGAAACTTTGCAGGCCTGAAAGGGTTGACACAAAATATTCAAAGTGATGAAAAACAAGGATCTATGACCCAAAGTACTCTACCCAGCAAGGCTATCTTTTAAAATCAAAGGACAGATAAAAAGCTATCCAGACCAGAAAAAAGTAAAGAAGTTCATAACCACCAAACCAGTATTATAAGGAATGGTAGAGGGACATTTTTTAAATGGAAAAAAAAAAGATTTAAAATATGAATAATAAAATGACAATAACTACATGTCTATCAATAATCATTACACTTTCAATATAAATGAATTAATGCTCTCATTGAAAATATAGGGTGGCTGAATGGACAAGAAAACAAGATTCTTAGATATGCTGCCTACAAGAGATTCACTTCAGATTGAAAGACAAATAGACGGAAAGTAAAGAGATGAAAAATGTTACTTCAGGATGCCAGGATAGCTCAACAGGTTGAGCACCTGCCTTGTGACCACAAGGTCCAGGGATCCAGTCTTGGCCCCGGCTTGTGTAGATCCATGTGCTGAACTGCTGTGCAATGGGTAACCACTGGGATGGTGGTGAAGGTTCTTGCCTCCCATGTGGGAGACCCCTAGTTATGTTCCCACCCTGTGTGGCCCCACATCCAACTGTGTAGAGCAAAATCATGTTACAACTAATGATGTACAACTATGGAAATTGCTCTGGGCCCTCCCTCTTTTCTTTCTATCTCTTACCTCTCAAACAGTAAAATAAATCTTAAAAAAAAAAATGTTATTTCATGAAAATGGAAAGAAACAAAAAAGCCCAGATAGCAATACTTATACTAGACAAAATAGACTTTAAAACCAGGGTTATAATAAGAGACAAAGAAGAACCCAGTAATTTCACTTCTTGGTATTTATCCCAAGAAACACAAAATACTACTTTGTGGGGACATATGCATCCATATCTTTATTGCAGCATTGTTTACAATTGCTAAAATGTTGAGGCAGCCTGCATGGTCATTGATGGATGAATGGATAAATAGCAGGTGGTACAAATACACAATGGAATATTGCTCAGCCACAGAAGGAAACAGATTCTTGCCATCTGTGGCAGCATGGATAGACCTAGAGGTTATTGGGCAGAGTGGAGCATGTCAGACAGAGAAAGACAAATGCCATGTGTTTTGCTTATGTGTGGAATCTGAAGAACAAGATAAACCAAACAGAAACAAACTCATAGATGCAGAGAACATTTGATGGTTGCTAGATGGCAGGTGGATTGAGGGGGTGGTTGAAAAAGGGAAAGTGATGAAAAAGTAAAATTGGTTGCTACAAAGTAGTCATGAAGATGTAGGGTATAGCATAAGGAATGCTGTCAATCATATTGTAATAATGATGTATGGTATCAGATGGGTACTAGATTTGGGGTGGTACATTGGAGGTGTTCGGGAGACAGGGTGAAAAGGTGAAGGGATTAAGAAGTACGAATTGATAGTTACAAAATAGTCATGGGAATGTAAAGTAAAGCACGTGGAGTATAGTCGATTATATGGTAATAAGTATTTGCAGTGCCAGATGAGTACTAGTCAGGGGATTGTTTCTTAAATTATACCAACGTCTAACCACTAAGCTGTACATCTGAAATTAATATAAAATAATATTAAATGTCAACTATAATTGAAAAATTAAAAAAGGAGGGGTGAATGTGAAGGACAATAAGTGGTCCAAATTTCTAGGTATGAAACAAATAAGTCATGGGGATGTAATGTACAGCATAGAGAATGTAGTCAATAGTATTGTGTTAGCATGGTACGGTGTCAGATGGTTACTGGGCATATGGTAATCACTTCTTTAGGAATATAAATGTTGAACAACTGTGGTGTACAACCGAAACAGTGTTGTATGTTAGCTATACTTTTTAAATGAAAAATTAAAAAAAACATTGCATTAAATATTACTTGTCTTCATTATGCTAGGTGAAATAACGCATAGCAAAAAGATAAATATTGGATGGTTCTACTTATCTGAAGTACCTGGACCAGTCAAATTTCTAGACACAGAAGGTAGAACAGAGCTTACCAGAGGCTGGAGGGAGGAGAAACAGGGAGTTATTGTTTAATGGGTACAGAGGTTCTGTTGGGAAGATAAAAAATTCCGGAAAGGAATAGTGATGATTGATAGTTGTATGATGTTGTGAATATACCAATGACATTGAATTGTACACTCACAAATGGTTAAGGGAGTGAATTATATGAGATATCTATTTTCTCCACACTGAAAATATCTCTATTACTGAATGTTTGGTGACTCCCTTAAATGTCCCCCGCAACAAGGGCCTCATTATCTTCACTCCAGTTCCTACTCTAACACAAGGTTTAGAAACAGCACAAAGAAAAGAAAGATTGTGTGGGGACAGAAGTGGATTGCAGTGTGTCTGGGAAGACCAGGCAAGGGAGTTATTACCTGAGCCTGGAAGAAAGGGGAGGACGAGCAGTCATTGCCATTAGGAGGACCAGCACGTGGACAGCATGGAAGTGCAATAGCATATGGAGCCCTGGAAGAAAGGTAGTGGGCTAATGATGTTGGAGAAGCAAGTTTGAACTAGGGATGAGAATGGAGTGCAGATTTGGGAAATGAGATCACAACAGTAGACTGAGACCAACTCATGGAGTTCCTGGTGTGAAGGTTAACTCCAATCTGTAGGCAGGGATGGGGTCGCAAAAGTTATAAACAGGGCACATCTTTGTTTCTGGAATGCTGTGACACGATTAGGAGTGGAGATGAGAAGGAAGCAAACCCAGAGCCTGGATGGCAGGCTGATGGCTGGGTGCTGCAGTCGTCACAGTGGAGATGAAGGAACCCAGCTGGCACAGAAACCAATGGGAGGGAGAGAAGGATTTGAGATATATTATGCGTAGGAGGTAGAATGTGAAGTCTCTGACTCCTCTGAGATAGAGAGTTCACAATTAAATTTAAGAAAACAAAACAAGGGCTGTTGGTTGAGTGACTTTAATTTTGCCAAGAAGAGGCTGCCTGGAGTACTGGTCCTGAGCTTGGTTTTGGAAGCCAAATCGTGGCTCTGCCACTTACTGGCTGAGTGACTTCAGGAAAGTCTCTTATCTTCTTGGGGCCTCAGTGTCTCCGTTTGTAACATGGGACTAATTTTACTAACTGCTTTGTAGGATTATCATGAGGATTAAATGAGTTACACATAGTAAGTTCTAAATGAGTGTTTATTAAAATAGCACAAATAAATAAATAAATAAATAAATAAAAGGTCACTTTTCTGAGGCATTGTCAAAGGAGACCAGGATATAAAATTCTGGGACTTTTGTGTGGAGTTGCTATTAAGCACAGGAAGAATGCCTGGTGTCTGGGAATTGAGAGATCCAGGTTACTGGATGTTATAAGGGGAAACTCTGTGGTAGGGGTCCTGGTGCAAGATGCCATAAGAATGCAAAGACAAAGACAAAGCTCAGTGGGATCCAGAACCCCCAGCAGGTATACTTCACAACTGGGAGAAAGTCCATTGTGTGGAAGGCCTGGCCACTGTTTTCTATTTCTGGAGATGGAAGCTCAAGATCCAATTTGCTGCAGGAATTTGGTCAATTGCTAGGAAAGTTTTATTAGCTTTTATAATCTTTTTGTGAGTCAGTTTTATAGAAACAATGTCATACAGGCATGGCTGTTCATACCCAGGGACTTGATCCTCTCTGCCTGGCAGTTAGTGGCTTTTCACACACTCATTGCTTGGCCTGGAATGCTTACCACCCCCTCCTCAAACCCTCTATAATTCCCATTCACCCTCTTGGTCTCATTTCTAATGTCAATTCCTCAGGGAAACTGTCTCCACTCCCCTAGACTTCATATGCCCCATGGCACTATGTGCCTTTTCTTTATGTTCTTTGTCATGGTTTGTAATACATTCATTTTGGGGATTCTTTCTCTCTCTCTCCTTCCTTCTTTCCTTTTTCCTTTCTTCTTTCTTTTTATTTTTGTTCACCATTGCATCCTTGATGCCTATATGGTGCCAGGACAATGTAAGGGCTCAATGAAACCTTCGTTAATTCAATATTTTTTGTTGAATTATGAATGATGGCACTGATACCATACCTCTCAACCACTCAAAGGGGTTCTTGGCTTTCTGAATCCGTAGGGGTTTCTTTGGTAGTAAATGGTTGGGGGTGGTTGAACTTGACAGCTGCTTTCAAATCAGGATTGATTATCTGTAATATGTCTGATAATCAGGGATTTCTTAGTGCAGACTCAGGCTCTTAGTTGGTCTCCAGAGTTACAAGCTGAAGGGCATGGAATCAGGATCTGTCATCTCAGGTGGGCTGTCCTCACCCTACTGTGGTTCCTGAGAGACCACCTCAAAAATCACCAGTGGTGGAGGTCAATTGTCTGAGGGTGGGAGTATTACACAGTGGAAAGAGTTGAACCCCCTCATAGTTTTGTCCACCATTAGTAATGGGGAACAATGCCATTGAAATGTCATCAGGTCTAATGTGGCTGGCTATATTAAATGCTAGAAATAATAATGGAAGAAACATGAGCCTCTCTTTGCTGCAGTGTGCCTTGCGGAGGAAATGAAGAACATCGCATTCAAAACTTCATTTCCCCTCTTAACTACAAGGGATTTCAGCATCAAAAAGACTTCATACCCCAGATTCCACCTTCTAAAAACTCACGCTGCCAAGCAGGCCAGCAGGGGGCGCTGCAACCCTTTCTAAAAGTCATTTGGTTCTAAGTGGAAGCCGGTGACATCTGGACTATGAACCCAAAGACGATCAAGTCTGATATTTATGACACTCCGGTTACAAATCTGAAAAGAGAAAGGTTTATGATGCTGTAATTTATATGCTTTCTTTAAAAGTCACGTGAAACTAGTTTGTATAAGCAATCTGTTTGCCATGTAAAAATGTCCTCATTTAGTTAGGGAAAATCACCTTGCAAAAGAAAGGATGACCCAAGCTTCGGGGAACATTGATTTAACATGATCCAAATTCACATGTCAGTTTAAGGTCATCTGAGCAATTAGGGGTCATAGGAACTTGGACATGATTTCTCAGTGAATGTGGAAACAAGTAAGGGAGGTTGAAAGATGATTATGATAAATGAAAGGGGGGCATTTCATAGTTATTTCATAGTTCATAAATATCAAAATCTGATTTTAGCTCAGGCGAGGCCTTCAGAGAGAGCATATAACAGGCAGGGAGTTAAAGCAAAGCAAGTGGTCTTATCTGCAGGGCTGTAGCTGGTTTGTCTAACTTTCTGGGCTACAGTCCTGGTTGGAGGGGCCTGGGGTTTTAAAAATCTGTGTGCCAGAGAAGAGTTTGATCCTGAAAATCTTTTCATTTCCAGCTGGCTTTTAAGTTTCTTTTAGTCTACAAGTTTCTTGTAGCCCAGAGTGGATGGTCACACCAGTAACCCCAGACCCTGTCTCTTTATATAGCTCCAGGCTTCTCTGAAATTGAGGCAGATGATCAAACAGGACTTAGCCTCTCACAGTGGAGTGATGTAGCCCTTCATCCCTCTCTAGGGTGGCCTGCTAAGGTCTGGAGGGGTACAGTGATCACCCCTTTCTTCTTCTTTTTTTTTTTTTTTTTTTTTTTTTC